>JBCFYV010001721.1:0-45920 GCA_039000515.1 Timema cristinae
AAAAGAGATAAAAACCATGTCTGATGGAACAAAAATTAAATACGATATACGTATTTTAAGAATATATTAAGGTTATGTAATTATGTGTATGTACAAGTTAATATAAAAGATCATTTCAAAATTACAGTCTTCATTAACATTAGTAAATTTACTTTAAAATTTAATAAATTTAACAAGTCCAAGGTTCTCATTCAATCTACTTATAAAATAATATTATATAGTCCAAAAATAATTAACTCCTCTTCTCCCATAACACAACTCTATTTACAAAATTACTAGAACTATCCGCTAAGCTAAATATAACCATGGCAGTAATTGATTTATCAAAGTATCGCAAATAGATACAGATAGAAAATGAATCTAAATGAATTCTTAACAAGAGCAAGAGATATTGAGGCATTTATCTTCAGTCATTACCATACTAGACTTAATTAATTACTCTTTCAAGAAGACTAAACATCCTCCACTAATAAACAATAAAACAGTATCTAGAGTACATGCAAAACTATTTTCAATATTAAGTTAATACCTGCCATAATAGATAAATATTGATAGATATCTACAAAAAGTATTATTATTAAACACAATGAATTAAATATTCGATCTTACTACAAAATAATATTCTATCTATCTCCAGACCAAAGATAATTCGAATAGCAATATTTATATATCGATACATATCGATCTCAGTCGTAATTTCAATTTTCATTATTATAGTCTTGAGACAACCTTATGACATTAACCATAATCAAATATAAATTAAATCTCCACTACAAGAGTATTTTAAATTATTTTTTAAAAAAAAGAAAGCTAATAAACCGAAAAAAGAATTTTGAAAAGTTACATATTTAAAATTATCCAAGCCAAAACATTATATTTCCCTTACATTTTTAATACGCGCAACCAAGACTACGTTCTCCTCCACAAAGTGTTAAATCCAAGTGTGGTGGTGATGGCAACATATACTGGCATTAAAAACGTTTAGACCCAGAGAAAGGGGAAGGCGAGGAACAAGGGGGGAGGAACATAATTGGTTCACGAGGGAGGGTTCATTGCGTGCTAGGATAACTTCTATATTTGACTTGTTATTTGATTTTTTTTTGTAATTATCGATAGGCTTAGCACACTTGCTACTAACTGCCTAATTAAATTAATGATCATAAACTATATATAACTGATATGTTAAAATACTTCAATATTATAATCAAAGTAGGCCTCCACTAATAAGAATCACCATTAGCGCGGATGGAGGATGGTAAAACCACAACAATAAATCAATTATCAAAAATCCCCCTCAGTTTATTGAGCCAAGATTCGAACCTTTGCCTCCTAATCAGCAACTATCGAGAGCTATCTGCTAATCCCGTGCTCACTCGCCAGTTTGGTTACCTAGTCGCTCGCAAGCTTCCTCTCGAAAAACTCTGTGTATGTTCTTGTGAGATCTTAGTGTTATCTTGCGCTGACCTCGATCAATAATAGGATCAGATAGACAGCGTGGCTGTGGCAAGCAAGAGCAGTCTCTTATCTTGGAGATTCTGAGTTTATTATTACTACTACCACACTTCCTTGTTCAAACACGTTTAGATGCGCTTATCAATTATATTATTAGCGAGGTCAACAGCGTAGCGGGGAGTGGAGGCATTTTCAAGGTGGTAGCCCTGATTACTCACTCACTGCGCATTTTTTTTATGACGGTGTTTGGATTTAGATTGTGGATTTGAGATGATTCGATATTGTTACAAGATTTGAAGAGACTGTAGAGGAAAGTGGGTGAACGTTTCGTAAGGAACTAAGAAACAAATCATGGACAATTTAAAATCTGGTTTGGTTGGACCGATGACGTTAACGTCGGGGCACCAATATATCTAATGAGCTTCATTTTCCTTAAGTGGTTTCTCACTATTCCTCAACGCAAATGCAGGTATACTACATCAATATTATACCTTTCACACCCCTTCGACTGACAACGGGTGTCAACACTATTTACCCTGCTCATCCTGTTCTCCTAGGATTGCAAGGCGAAGAGACTGACAGCTGGTGTCAATACTATTTACCCTGCTCATCCTGTTCTCCTAGGATTGCAAGGCGAAGAGACTGACAGCTGGTGTCAATACTATTTACACTGCTCATCCTGTTCTCCTAGGATTGCAAGGCGAAGAGACTGACAGCTGGTGTCAACACTATTTACCCTGCTCATCCTGTTCTCCTAGGATAACAAGGTGAAGAGACTGACAGCTGGTGTCAATACTATTTACCCTGCTCATCCTGTTCTCCTAGGATAGCAAGGCGAAGAGACTGACAGCTGGTGTCAATACTATTTACACTGCTCATCCTGTTCTCCTAGGATAGCAAGGCGAAGAGACTGACAGCTGGTGTCAATACTATTTACACTGCTCATCCTGTTCTCCTAGGATAGCAAGGCGAAGAGACTGACAGCTGGTGTCAATACTATTTACCCTGCTCATCCTGTTCTCCTAGGATAGCAAGGCGAAGAGACTGACAGCTGGTGTCAATACTATTTACCCTGCTCATCCTGTTCTCCTAGGATAGCAAGGTGAAGAGACTGACAGCTGGTGTCAACACTATTTACACTGCTCATCCTGTTCTCCTAGGATAACAAGGTGAAGAGACTGACAGCTGGTGTCAATACTATTTACACTGCTCATCCTGTTCTCCTAGGATAGCAAGGCGAAGAGACTGACAGCTGGTGTCAATACTATTTACCCTGCTCATCCTGTTCTCCTAGGATAGCAAGGCGAAGAGACTGACAGCTGGTGTCAATACTATTTACTCTGCTCATCCTGTTCTCCTAGGATAGCAAGGCGAAGAGACTGACAGCTGGTGTCAATACTATTTACACTGCTCATCCTGTTCTCCTAGGATAGCAAGGCGAAGAGACTGACAGCTGGTGTCAATACTATTTACACTGCTCATCCTGTTCTCCTAGGATAGCAAGGCGAAGAGACTGACAGCTGGTGTCAATACTATTTACACTGCTCATCCTGTTCTCCTAGGATAGCAAGGTGAAGAGACTGACAGCTGGTGTCAATACTATTTACCCTGCTCATCCTGTTCTCCTAGGATAGCAAGGCGAAGAGACTGACAGCTGGTGTCAATACTATTTACACTGCTCATCCTGTTCTCCTAGGATAGCAAGGCGAAGAGACTGACAGCTGGTGTCAATACTATTTACACTGCTCATCCTGTTCTCCTAGGATAACAAGGTGAAGAGACTGACAGCTGGTGTCAATACTATTTACTCTGCTCATCCTGTTCTCCTAGGATAGCAAGGCGAAGAGACTGACAGCTGGTGTCAACACTATTTACACTGCTCATCCTGTTCTCCTAGGATAACAAGGTGAAGAGACTGACAGCTGGTGTCAACACTATTTACACTGCTCATCCTGTTCTCCTAGGATAGCAAGGTGAAGAGACTGACAGCTGGTGTCAATACTATTTACCCTGCTCATCCTGTTCTCCTAGGATAGCAAGGCGAAGAGACTGACAGCTGGTGTCAACACTATTTACACTGCTCATCCTGTTCTCCTAGGATAGCAAGGTGAAGAGACTGACAGCTGGTGTCAACACTATTTACACTGCTCATCCTGTTCTCCTAGGATAACAAGGTGAAGAGACTGACAGCTGGTGTCAATACTATTTACCTGCTCATCCTGTTCTCCTAGGATGCAAGGCGAAGAGACTGACAGCTGGTGTCAATACTATTTACCCTGCTCATCCTGTTCTCCTAGGATAGCAAGGCGAAGAGACTGACAGCTAGTGTCAATACTATTTACCCTGCTCATCCTGTTCTCCTAGGATAGCAAGGCGAAGAGACTGACAGCTGGTGTCAATACTATTTACCTGCTCATCCTGTTCTCCTAGGATAGCAAGGCGAAGAGACTGACAGCTGGTGTCAATACTATTTACACTGCTCATCCTGTTCTCCTAGGATAGCAAGGCGAAGAGACTGACAGCTGGTGTCAATACTATTTACACTGCTCATCCTGTTCTCCTAGGATTGCAAGGCGAAGAGACTGACAGCTGGTGTCAATACTATTTACACTGCTCATCCTGTTCTCCTAGGATAGCAAGGTGAAGAGACTGACAGCTGGTGTCAATACTATTTACCCTGCTCATCCTGTTCTCCTAGGATAGCAAGGCGAAGAGACTGACAGCTGGTGTCAATACTATTTACCCTGCTCATCCTGTTCTCCTAGGATAGCAAGGCGAAGAGACTGACAGCTGGTGTCAATACTATTTACCACTGCTCATCCTGTTCTCCTAGGATAGCAAGGCGAAAGAGACTGACAGCTGGTGTCAATACTATTTACCCTGCTCATCCTGTTCTCCTAGGATAGCAAGGCGAAGAGACTGACAGCTGGTGTCAAACTATTTACACTGCTCATCCTGTTCTCCTAGGATAACAAGGTGAAGAGACTGACAGCTGGTGTCAATACTATTTACACTGCTCATCCTGTTCTCCTAGGATAGCAAGGCGAAGAGACTGACAGCTGGTGTCAATACTATTTACCCTGCTCATCCTGTTCTCCTAGGATAGCAAGGTGAAGAGACTGACAGCTGGTGTCAACACTATTTACACTGCTCATCCTGTTCTCCTAGGATAGCAAGGTGAAGAGACTGACAGCTGGTGTCAATACTATTTACACTGCTCATCCTGTTCTCCTAGGATAGCAAGGCTGAAGAGACTGACAGCTGGTGTCAATACTATTTACCTGCTCATCCTGTTCTCCTAGGATAGCAAGGCGAAGAGACTGACAGCTGGTGTCAATACTATTTACCTGCTCATCCTGTTCTCCTAGGATAGCAAGGCGAAGAGACTGACAGCTGGTGTCAATACTATTTACCTGCTCATCCTGTTCTCCTAGGATAGCAAGGCGAAGAGACTGACAGCTGGTGTCAATACTATTTACACTGCTCATCCTGTTCTCCTAGGATAGCAAGGCGAAGAGACTGACAGCTGGTGTCAATACTATTTACCTGCTCATCCTGTTCTCCTAGGATAGCAAGGAAAGAGACTGACAGCTGGTGTCAATACTATTTACCCTGCTCATCCTGTTCTCCTAGGATAGCAAGGCGAAGAGACTGACAGCTGGTGTCAATACTATTTACCACTGCTCATCCTGTTCTCCTAGGATAGCAAGGCGAAGAGACTGACAGCTGGTGTCAATACTATTTACCTGCTCATCCTGTTCTCCTAGGATAGCAAGGCGAAGAGACTGACAGCTGGTGTCAATACTATTTACCACTGCTCATCCTGTTCTCCTAGGATTGCAAGGCGAAGAGACTGACAGCTGGTGTCAATACTATTTACCTGCTCATCCTGTTCTCCTAGGATAGCAAGGCGAAGAGACTGACAGCTGTGTCAATACTATTTACCTGCTCATCCTGTTCTCCTAGGATAGCAAGGCGAAGAGACTGACAGCTGGTGTCAATACTATTTACCCTGCTCATCCTGTTCTCCTAGGATTGCAAGGCGAAGAGACTGACAGCTGGTGTCAATACTATTTACACTGCTCATCCTGTTCTCCTAGGATAGCAAGGCGAAGAGACTGACAGCTGGTGTCAATACTATTTACCCTGCTCATCCTGTTCTCCTAGGATTGCAAGGCGAAGAGACTGACAGCTGGTGTCAATACTATTTACACTGCTCATCCTGTTCTCCTAGGATAGCAAGGCGAAGAGACTGACAGCTGGTGTCAATACTATTTACCCTGCTCATCCTGTTCTCCTAGGATAGCAAGGCGAAGAGACTGACAGCTGGTGTCAACACTATTTACCCTGCTCATCCTGTTCTCCTAGGATAACAAGGTGAAGAGACTGACAGCTGGTGTCAATACTATTTACCCTGCTCATCCTGTTCTCCTAGGATAGCAAGGCGAAGAGACTGACAGCTGTGTCAATACTATTTACCCTGCTCATCCTGTTCTCCTAGGATTGCAAGGCGAAGAGACTGACAGCTGGTGTCAATACTATTTACCTGCTCATCCTGTTCTCCTAGGATTGCAAGGCGAAGAGACTGACAGCTGGTGTCAATACTATTTACACTGCTCATCCTGTTCTCCTAGGATAGCAAGGCGAAGAGACTGACAGCTAGTGTCAACACTATTTACCCTGCTCATCCTGTTCTCCTAGGATGCAAGGCGAAGAGACTGACAGCTGGTGTCAATACTATTTACCACTGCTCATCCTGTTCTCCTAGGATAGCAAGGCGAAGAGACTGACAGCTGGTGTCAATACTATTTACACTGCTCATCCTGTTCTCCTAGGATAGCAAGGCGAAGAGACTGACAGCTGGTGTCAATACTATTTACACTGCTCATCCTGTTCTCCTAGGATAGCAAGGCGAAGAGACTGACAGCTGGTGTCAATACTATTTACCCTGCTCATCCTGTTCTCCTAGGATAGCAAGGCGAAGAGACTGACAGCTGGTGTCAATACTATTTACACTGCTCATCCTGTTCTCCTAGGATTGCAAGGCGAAGAGACTGACAGCTGGTGTCAACACTATTTACACTGCTCATCCTGTTCTCCTAGGATAGCAAGGCGAAGAGACTGACAGCTGGTGTCAATACTATTTACTCTCCTCAGCTTGACAACTTGATGCCTAATTTAGGGCTATTCCAAGATGTGAGTTGTAACAGATTCATTTAGACTGCTTGGCAAGAAAACACGGTTGTGCGTCAGAATGTCTGAGTCTGTCTGTGGCTTTGTGCGATGTTGGAGAGGGGGGAGTGGGGGAAATATGGTGTGAGGGACTCTTTATATCGTCTCGTGAGGAATCCGGTGTTCTGATTGTTCGCGCTGGCATGGGATGTTACGTGACGTAGAGAGCGGAAATCAGCGCGTGAGGTTTATTGTCTCTCTCTTCTTTAAACATTCGTACCAACTATTAACTAATAACCAATTACTATTTCATCATTGTTCAGGTTCGTGATGATGCCCTATTCAAGCGAGAGACTCTTCTTTAAAAATGCTCAAAAACTCCCTAAAAAGTCACATGTGCTCTACAACTTTATTTGTTTATTTCGAATATTCCCACCATTGATTCAAGTTACTTGAATATCTTAGTTAAATAATTTAAATATAATATAGTTTAAAAAACTTTTTAGACATCTGCTTTTTGGTCGTTACTTCTATATTGCAAATTATGAAGTTTTTTTTTTTTTTTTTTTGCTATCACGCAGAAAAAAAGTTAGAATATTCAAGGTTCACTTTGCCCTATAGATGGATAATAGCTGGGTTGATTATAAGTATGCAATGCATTTTGAATAAAAATCAAGTTTTTGTAATCAAGACAGATCCAATCAGCCTTATCATAGATCAAGAAAAGTTTGGGTTGCAACAGAGTTAAATTAGGGATCAAAATCTGCAATCAACTAATTACCGATTTGACCAAAGAATCAAATAAAATCAACATGGAAACGCTGTGACAAGTTGTATTTTTGAACAGTTGTTCGTTGTTTGTAACTTAACCTAAAAGTAACCGCCAGATTGACTTTATGAATATTTGCTTATATTTTGTTTGTTCAATTAATCTACGTAGATTTGTTTAAAGCTATTAATAATACCTAGGTTTAAATTAATCGATTATCAAGTTTACGTTATAAAACTAATTTTACATTGATTATTTTATTTAATTTCAGTTTTACACATTAGCTCAGTCGGTAGCATGTCTCTCTACTGAGCAAAGGGTATCAGGTTCTATTCTGGGCACGGCCGAAAACAATATCAATGGTGAAATGTGGGTGTACCCTTTCACAGTGATGAATTAACAGCTGGGGACTTGGTGTTGTGTCTGTTCTAGATTTAAGCTAGTTCGTAAGTCGTGTGCTTATATAATCATTCGGTCCAGAAAATGCAAGTTAATTACCTTGAATGAATGAATATATAACATATACATATTTTTTCACGATTAAATAATGAGTGATACAAAATCCAAAAGTCCTGACTCGACTTGAGATGAGCGGGTCTTGTTGCTGTTCTTATTGGAAGAATGCGTATCGATATCGATATTATAAAAATATGATAAGGTGATAAGTAAACAAAAGGCTTCCTGGAAAAGTTTGGTCGATGACTTTAATAAAAACATAAAAATCTGTTCAGAGATTCTCAGAACAATTAAAATGTATAAGCCTAATATGAAAATCACAAGAGAAGAGTAAAAAAAGCAAATAGCTAAAATGTTTACTTTTCTGCAATCAATAGTAATGTAGATAAATAAAATTACTTCAATGATTTTCAATGTCTTGCTAGAATTGACTAAAAGCAGTAATTTGTTTTGTTTTGTATAGTTTCATTTTATTAAAAAAAACAGTTGAACTGTTTAGTTCTCTGAATGTACCCCAATAAAAAAAGATTGGCCTCGCGGTTTGGGCCCCCACAAATGTAGGCTAGTGTCAGCTGATGGAGAAAGGGGATCATTTGTCAACAGAGGGACTGTTATCAGCGGAGATTATCAGGGGATGGGTCACGAAGGGGCTGGACTTGGGTTCACAAACCATGCCATGCAACTATCAGCTGATTACTAGGTCAGGAATCCCATGCCAGGAAAAACGAGTGTCGCATTTACCAAATGGAACGTCTGTTGATTTTCTATTTTATGAAAATGGTATTAAAGTTGCAGGTTAATATGTCAACAGTTAGGCCTAGATTCCAACTAGGACTGGTAATGTTTGTGAGGAGACTTCTCAAATATTAATTGTATTATGAAGAACTTAATTTTCAATAATTTTCCAAAACGTATAAGCTGAACAGGTGGTAAGACGTGGTGGTAAGCAAAAACTACAAGTTTTTTTTTTCTACAGAAGACCAACTCAATGGGTGAGGTTTATTTTTATTTTTAGATCTATCCCACCCATTTCAAGATATCAAGAACATCTTTTACTCTAAATTATTCTACGAGGTCTGAACTGCCAGAATCAAAGCTATTTTTATACATAATGATATTAACAAATTTATATTTTTAATTATCTCACTTTTGTAAAATTTCATTGCCATGATTTTAGCCATTCTTAAACTCATAATAATTTATTCTTAATGTCTAAAGAAATTAATATATTTTTAGTTTTAATATTTTAATTCATATATTTGGGAACATAAAACAAATAAATTTCTTTTAATATTGATAAGCGAATATTGCACCCAGATTTAAAACAGGCAGGGGATTGCATAAATGGACAAACAAATAATATATTTAAAAAAAATTATTTCACGTTTATTCTCATACTTTACAGTTGAAGTGTTTATTTATGTGTCCCCCTAGAATGGTTGCTGTCCAACTACCAGTGTAAGTCATATTGTGTCAAGTTACTGTCCAACTACCAGTGTAAGTCATATTGTGTCAAGTTACTGTCCAACTACCAGTGTAAGTCATATTGTGTCAAGTTGCTGTCCAACTACCAGTGTAAGTCATATTGTGTCAAGTTACTGTCCAACTACCAGTGTAAGTCATATTGTGTCAAGTTACTGTCCAACTACCAGTGTAAGTCATATTGTGTCAAGTTGCTGTCCAACTACCAGTGTAAGTCATATTGTGTCAAGTTACTTTCCAACTACCAGTGTAAGTCATATTGTGTCAAGTTACTGTCCAACTACCAGTGTAAGTCATATTGTGTCAAGTTGCTGTCCAACTACCAGTGTAAGTCATATTGTGTCAAGTTACTGTCCAACTACCAGTGTAAGTCATATTGTGTCAAGTTGCTGTCCAACTACCAGTGTAAGTCATATTGTGTCAAGTTGCTGTCCAACTACCAGTGTAAGTCGTATTGCGTCAAGTTGCTGTCCAACTACCAGTGTAAGTCATATTGTGTCAAGTTGCTGTCCAACTACCAGTGTAAGTCATATTGTGTCAAGTTACTGTCCAACTACCAGTGTAAGTCATATTGTGTCAAGTTACTGTCCAACTACCAGTGTAAGTCATATTGTGTCAAGTTGCTGTCCAACTACCAGTGTAAGTCATATTGTATCAAGTTACTGTCCAACTACCAGTGTAAGTCATATTGTGTCAAGTTGCTGTCCAACTACCAGTGTAAGTCATATTGTGTCAAGTTGCTGTCCAACTACCAGTGTGTCATATTGCGTCAAGTTGCTGTCCAACTACCAGTGTAAGTCATATTGCGTCAAGTTTCTGTCCAACTACCAGTGTAAGTCATATTGTGTCAAGTTGCTGTCCAACTACCAGTGTGTCATATTGTATCAAGTTACTGTCCAACTACCAGTGTAAGTCATATTGCGTCAAGTTGCTGTCCAACTACCAGTGTAAGTCATATTGTGTCAAGTTGCTGTCCAACTACCAGTGTAAGTCATATTGTGTCAAGTTGCTGTCCAACTACCAGTGTGTCATATTGCGTCAAGTTGCTGTCCAACTACCAGTGTAAGTCATATTGTGTCAAGTTGCTGTCCAACTACCAGTGTAAGTCATATTGTGTCAAGTTGCTGTCCAACTACCAGTGTAAGTCATATTGCGTCAAGTTGCTGTCCAACTACCAGTGTAAGTCATATTGTGTCAAGTTGCTGTCCAACTACCAGTGTAAGTCATATTGTGTCAAGTTTCTGTCCAACTACCAGTGTAAGTCATATTGTGTCAAGTTGCTGTCCAACTACCAGTGTGTTATATTGCGTCAAGTTGCTGTCCAACTACCAGTGTAAGTCATATTGTGTCAAGTTGCTGTCCAACTACCAGTGTAAGTCATATTGTGTCAAGTTGCTGTCCAACTACCAGTGTAAGTCATATTGCGTCAAGTTGCTGTCCAACTACCAGTGTAAGTCATATTGTGTCAAGTTGCTGTCCAACTACCAGTGTAAGTCATATTGTGTCAAGTTTCTGTCCAACTACCAGTGTAAGTCATATTGTGTCAAGTTGCTGTCCAACTACCAGTGTAAGTCATATTGTGTCAAGTTGCTGTCCAACTACCAGTGTAAGTCATATTGTGTCAAGTTGCTGTCCAACTACCAGTGTAAGTCATATTGTGTCAAGTTTCTGTCCAACTACCAGTGTAAGTCATATTGTGTCAAGTTGCTGTCCAACTACCAGTGTAAGTCATATTGTGTCAAGTTGCTGTCCAACTACCAGTGTAAGTCATATTGTGTCAAATTGCTGTGACAACCAGGTAAGCTCAGTGATGTTGTTCTTAACATACAAATATTCAGTAGTCCGGATATTGTATGAGTTTCGTGCACTTGCGCAATAAGTTTGTTTTAATTCCCCCCTTTTTTCACAAATTGGTCTAGTACTACATTATATTTATTTATAAATCCTCAGATCTCATAGCAAAGTTTTTTTAATACCACGTGTAAATCATATTTATGTCACAATATATTTTACCAATCTTTATACACGCAAATTCATGTGGATTTCCTCAAAAATTCTACTTCATCCTTACCCCATTGGTTTCGTTAATTCCGGGTAGCCTGGCTAGTGAGATGATAGACAAAATAGCTTAATAATAATCATAATAAAATTAATACAACAAAAAGTAGATCCTGTAATTACGGTTTGAGGCTCTTTTCACGTCCAAGATATTCGCATAATAACACCAGTGAGATAGGTATGAGTAGGCTTGAATATCACATTAAATTTACTCGCATTTGCATGAAGAGAGAAAGTGTGAAAATATTTAGAAAAAACAACCCTAAGTATACCGAAGCCAGGATTTGAGCCCTGACCTCATTCCCGGAAAACCAGACCATTCTAAAATGACGCCATCAAACCACGTGCCCACCTGTGTGGGCTCCAGACTCTAATAGCTCTCAGCTTGTTCATAAAGTCAGGATGAACTATAAACCAATATTATAGCAATATTACGGTGACTCAGATCTATCGGGACTATTTGTTCAAATTGAATAAGCCAGTATATCGTAAGCTTTATGATTGCAATAACGTTGGAAACCTAATAAAGCTTTCATCCTAATCCATTATAGTAGTATTGTCAGTATGTCAAGGTCACCATGACATGTGGATCAATTAGTTGGAGCTTAAGACGTAATCTTTTATGAGATAACATAAAGAAGTCTTTGTTTTTGTGCCAACTATTGATATGGGGTCAAACTTGTATTTAATAGACGTGCAGTCTATGGAGAACTGATAATATTATATTATCAATATTAGCAATATTACTATTATTATTAATAATAGTAGTAGTAATAGTAACAGTAGTAATCTAATTAATTAATACGTTTGACTTTTTTTACACCTAGTCTAACTACCAGTCAGGGATATCCTCATTGATATATCCTTTTGGGGTAATGATGATTAAAATAAAATTTTGGAAGAAATTTACCCGCATTTTGGTATAGAGAAAGTGGAAAACCATTTAGAAATAATCTCAGTATGTCTGACTGGGATTTGAGCTTAGTACCCCCATCACTGACAAGTAATATCAGGAAAGAAAGACGCTTTGATTCGTGCGACAATTTGTTGCAGGAACATGTATTTATTTTAGCACCGCGTCTTACTACCCATTCGGGCTGTACGCATATAATATTTAGGGGGGGGGGGGGGATGAAGGTTTAATTTAAAGGAAGTGAAGGCCCACCTTCACTTGCATGGAAAGAGAGTGGAAAACCCCCCTTCAGGACACCAGACAGGAATGCGAGCCCCGATCTCCCTGTCATCGTCAGTCCAGTCTATTCCAAGAATGACTCCTAAGACCATTCAACCACCGAAGTGGATGACAGATGTTAATAATGATAATGTGTCAGCAACCTTAGAGCTTAGAGACTTATCAAAGTTCCCGCAATCACCCATCGTTTCTTCATTCTATTTTTACATATTTTGTTTTGTACCTACATATTATCTTTAATTTCAATATGTATTTAAATGCACGTGTCCCCAACTTTCTATGATAAATAAAATGCACATTTTCATATTCAAACATTTTGTTTTCTCATAAGATCACCGATTATTACCAATTATGTTTTTTTTGGTTACGCTCAAATTATTGTATTTGATAGTTACTGATACATTTTTAGTTTAGAAGACTCAAGAGAGTCACTTTCAACTTTGACAGTAAAGTTTCCTCACGTGATCGACTGAAAATATCCGTGAGATCAACCGACCGATCGTGATCGTCCAGTTGCCAATCCTTGTTCTAAAGGTTAGAGATTGGGAGAATATATATTGTACTCGCATTAGAGAGGTGAGTGGATGATGAAACCACAGAGATGCCACATGTAGATACCAACCAACTCCTTCTCAGTGCACCTAACATGGATCCGAACCATGATCTTCGCGTCACTGACATGCAATCCAGTATATATTGACCGCTGCTGGTCTCTCTACTGGGTAGAGAACACCTCACTGGTGAGTCAACATTGCCAGAAAAAGGATCTAATAACCTATTATTAACAATGTCTTACTATTTAGGCTTACAATAGTGGCTTAGCGTAATTAGTATATATGTGTATAACCTGAAACGGTAGTAAGACGTGGTGTTAAAAAACTATATGGGCAAAATAATATGAAGTCTTTCAATTATTTATATAAAAGAATTAAAATTAGTAATTAAAGTGGGGTTTGTCAATAAATGAAAATTAACATTTCAGAATTTTTTGACAATATTTTTAGATTTTTCCTCACAATAAACATTGATATAAAAACTTACGTAATATGGATTCTGACCCCTTTTCGCCTCGTATCCTTTTCGCACAAAAACATAAGAAAATGAATCCTGGAACCAGCTTCCTCAAAAATAAAAAAAGTATCCCTACGTAGTTTAAGCACGGCCCCGTATGATAGAAGTCACAATAAAATTTATTAACCTGTGCACTAATTAATGTTGAAGATATGATCGGACTATATCTTCTTCTGTTACCAATGAGTGATAACAAGGATCGCATCCCTGGTACCAGATTATGGACACGCTGAGCTTCTGTCAGCAAATACGGTGCTCTTAGCTAGGTATTCTTTGGAAGTAGCAATATGGCAGATGCTCGCAGTTCTCAGAAATCAGTGACCGGTAATTGTTACGACCACGACGTTAAGTAAGATAGGACTACTTGCTACACGGAAAAGGAACCAGGAGGCAAATGAAAAACCTACCAGATATTCTCCACGTGCTCCTCTGAATGTATTCGCCTAGCTGTGACGTCACGACAGGTCAAGATAGTATTTCCTATGTTAGTGAATTTGCGTTTCATTTTGCAAGTTTTAAAGATACAACGTCGAAAAAAAACCATAAACTCTTAGATATTTCTAAGATTTTTTTTTTTTTGTTAACATCACGTCTTACTACCCGTTCGGGTTATACGCCTCTAAGAATAGTCCTAAAGTATCACAAAATTATTATTTTAATCTTGAGTTTTTTTTAACGTATTTTGTATAAATGATCTACAACTTAGACTATTTAGCTGCTGGTCACGGAAATGTGATATGTAGGAGTCGTCCTGCCAGGATGGAGATTAAAAAGATTGTGGCAGCATATGTATATCCAGAATAAGAAACAAGGAAAAGGTAGTTTAAAAAAAAAAGTCAATATTTCTAAGCGCAAATAGTATAGTGAGAGTGTAAACTAGTACAAAGGAAGAGGGAAAGGTTTATCTAACATCAGATAAACAAGAGGCCCCGCAACGTGAATTGCGCATTTTATTTCCTCTCGCAATTTGGTGGCTAAATGTGTTGGCGCTTAGAACTACTCGAGTTCAGGTACAACCCGCTACATTAAATAGCTCCGAAATATCCTGTAGGTAACGTTGTTAAGGGGGGACGGAGGGGAGCGGGAAATCTCCAGTAGGCAACGTTGTTAAGGGGGGACGGAGGGGAGCGGGAAATCTATAGTAGGTAACGTTGTTAAGGGGGGACGGAGGGGAGCGAGAAAAGTAAAAAAATTTTTTTTTCAGGACAATAAATAAAGATAATAATATTTAGCACCACATCTTACTAGCCTTTCTGGTTATACGCTTTAAGTACTAATTACGCTAATAGATTAGGAATTGGGAAAGGTTGAATTAGAGGAAGTAAACCCGAATTTGCGTGGAGGGAGAGTGTAAATCCATTTAGGAAAAACAACTCCCAGTTCACCCGAACGAGATTCTAACCTCGATCTTCCCGTTCTTAGCAGTTGAGCTCAACACGACAAGCGCGTTAGTCAACTACGCCACCGAGGCAGATGTGAAAATAAATAATATATTTCCTCAATATAAATATGTATTTAATTTTCTAGGCATGTTGATATCAATGATTCTTGAATATTTGTTATGAGCATAGTAGCATTTGATGATACACATTTTAAATTAATATCAAAGGTTATCATCCAATTATAGGACAAAAACTGTGTGAAGAAAATTAAACTTCTAATTCTAATGATTAAATATTCTATATATTTCAGCGAAAACTATTTTTTGCTGTCAAAACTGTAAAAATACTGCTCTTATCCTCAAAACCATACCAACTATAGCTCATCCCACGGTTGATATACCGAAATATTATATACACGGTCAAATTCGAACCAGAAAACTTGACGTAATGAGGTGCCTTGCATTGGTCTCTTGACAACAGTGAAATTCCGAGCATGTGAATAGTTAATTTCATTTTAAATATTTAATTTTCTACTCTGCAGTATTTTTGTAAATATAGTTATAGGCCTACAGTTTCACTGGTCAAGTTAGATGTTATCCGTGGGAGGAAACGGTGGCAATGGTGGCCAACATTATAACATTTTTGAAGTTTGATAGGCTAGATAAATAGATAGATAGACGAACGGGCGGATGGCAAAGGGCCTGTTAACATTTTATTCAAGGAACAAAATGTAACCGCTCTCGTTTCCAATAACAGTTTCATTATCCACCAACGAAACACTTTTAGAAACTGGGTTGATCATATAATCTCTAATTCGAAGAAATACATATAGTTTCCGTGATGTAGTGGTTATCACATCCGCCTAACACGCGGAAGGTCCCCGGTTCGATCCCGGGCGGAAACAACTTTTTTCTAAACGATTTAAATGAAAACTTTTCTTGTAAACCAGTGAATAATTATTAATTAAATTATTTATATATTGTTTTTATTTTGTATTTGTATTTTTTTTTACTTGAACTAATGACTATAACCTTATGCCATGATATTTTAGCTATAACCACTCCAAATATTTTCTAGAAGAGTTTAATTTTCATAACAATTCTTGGCGAAAAGCACTTTAATTATAACCTGATTTTGGTTGGAAGAGCAGTTTATAAAATACAAACATATTTACCATCGACCAACATTGAAAACATTTTACTCCATTATCTGTGTTATTCTATTCTATCTATTAACATGATGGAAGCAGATCACATGTGTATTAAGCTTGTTTAAGTAGCTTTAGTAACCAATACATACTGTTCTTCCTAACCAATATCTTTGGGAGACATATAATTACTAACAAATTACATCCAGGCGATCATAAATATATTTAAAGAGCGTACCATATTCCAAAATTTATTGGGAGATGCACACTACAAATAGCTTCGAGAGGTAACCAATTTTCGAAATGCAGGAAGGAAAAAACTAGTTCAAATAGATTCTAGAGACTTCGAATTAAAAAAAATATATTAAGGCGTGGACCAACACTTAAAATAGCTTCTAGCTAGGAACAAAACCAATTTTCAAAAATATTTCTTTGGGAAGAGGAGACATACACACCACTCTAAATAGTGTGAATGCGTCCAATTTTTAAACTTTTATTGGGAGGGAGGTCCCTGAACATCCTTGTTCGTGGGGTAAGCCCTTCAAAATCCCATATTTTTTTGGATGATTGAACCTTCCCCCCCCCCCTACACAAATAAGCTTCCGCTGCCTCTGTATGTGACGTGTCGGTTCTAGAGTTGAGCTAGTTTGTAAAAATTAATATTATTACTATTAGCACCGCGTCTTACTACCCGTTCGGGTTACACGCACTAAGCTAATGTGTAATGGTAGGGTGATTGTGAGATGAAATGGAGGACCTACAGTTTAACGTGGAATCCGAACCACGGTGGAGGCCTGGTATTCCTCACATTCACAAGTTGTGATTAATACACGTCTTGTCAGAGGTGAAGGAAGGGTTTGGTAATCAGATAAATCTGTGCCGGGACCGAGGATTGAACCCGGACTCTCAGCACAGAAGTCTGACACATTACCCCTAGTCCACCAGGTCACCTAGTTTGTGAATTGTGTTCTGATATAATCACTTAGTTCAGATAGTGTAGCTCTAATAAAAAATATTTTGTAATAAGTATTTTAAAACATGATTATATAGTAACACAAGTGATGTTGGTTAATTTAATGAGTGAACTGATCCTATTCTGTATTTAAGTCTTAGAACTACGTCAGCACAAAGAGGCCGCTTATCCCCATAACCCGAGGAAGATCGAGATTTCGCAGAGCAGGACATTATCTTTCAAAATGGCTGGTCACTTGGTGTAGTGGTCAGTGCACCTGACTATCAACCTAGGGCCGCCAGGTCTCGACTGGTACCTTGGGTATTTTTCCCGAAAGGGGAGTTATCCCAACAGTCATTAGGGTCTGGTTAGTAAGGCTTATGTTGGGTTAAATGTGTCTAAAGGTTTTACACCCTCATTCACCATCAACTAATCTAATATACAATTATATATATAAATATATATATAACTTTCAAAATTAGTTAATATCAAGCTATGTTGGAGGCTGTGGTCAATATAATTATATATTCGTAGGAAAAATAATTAAAATAAACAAAATACGTGCATGATAATTTTTGCGGTCAGTAGAGAAAACATTTTACAATGTTCTTAGTGCCGGTCGCACAAATATCGTACTAATATTTCAATCAGTGGATTGGTGATCAGTTAAGTCCCAGATCAATAGCAGTTTATTTACAACAAATTGAATTATAAATCAAAATCTCCGATCACCTGCTCGTAGATTTGATCAAATAATCTTGTCAAACATACATGGAGACACTGTCAAAAGCACTGTATTTGTAAAGAGTTGATTATGATTGGTCCAAATCTATGCATAAGTTTGGTTAAGATGTACACTTTATATTATGGGATTATGATTGGTCCAAATCTATGCATAAGTTTGGTTAAGATGTACACTTTATATTATGGCCCTGGTAACCTAGTCTATCTGATATTTAGATATATATTAAAATATATACCTACCATTCACCTCAAGAAAAGTCTTTTAGACAAATTTGTAGTGATATTAATACGCGTACAGAGCTTACACCCTTATTTCAAATTGTATTTCTCTATGATTGAATAAAGGTTGACTTATAAGTTGTAGGTTCTTTGGATATGAACCAATCTCTGTAACTGCATTGATTAATAGAAACACTTCCTCTGAACAAGTCGTAATTGACAATACTATCTTATAAAAAAAAGTCTTGTTCAAGATAAATAATCAAAACACACTATTTACTTTTATTAAGCACTAAAACCAGGATTAGAAATTAGTTTACTTATTAAAACTTATGTTTGCCATCATCATAATGACCGGAGAATCAAACAGTTGATGGGAGTTGATGGGCGCTGCTTATCTTGATCAGAGATTTGAGAGAAAATCACCTTTTAATTGTTGATGGTGCAACTGAACATGAGGTTGAGACACTGATGGACGATCAACTTACAACTGATCTTTTATCAAGCCAATGATTATTATATGTGCAACAGACTTTAGTTTATAGGTAGTAGGCTATTAATAACATATATCACCCACTTCGGTGGCCACATGGTGTGAGACGTTACTCTCGAAATGGACTAAGCTACTGAAGACGGGGAAATCGGGGATCCCTCTCCCTCCAAGCAAATGTGGGTACAGTTCCCCTAAATTTAACTTTCCTAGTTCCTAGCACAGTAGTGTAATGATTACATACGCGTACAGCCGGAATGGGTAGTAATACGCACTTCTTGGACAAAACCTATCACAGCTGAGAGTGATTGCTGCATACCACATGGATTTACGTATGAATATGTAAAAAGTAGATCTAGGTCTAGTAGTTTTTCGACCTCTTAGATAAGGCTCTTATTTTGAAATTAGGATTGTAGACGTGGAATATTCCAATTTTCTCAGGGTCAGGAGAGATTTTTGTTTATCTTGTGGACCCACAAGCGGACGTAAATAAAAAAATCGTAGATAAAATATTGAATATTTATGATAAATCAATCCTCATATAGTCTGTATTTTCTCCCGAATGTGACTGCGTGCACAGGAAACTCGTGGTTTTAGCTTTGTGTTGGTGATGTCTGGAGAGGATATATTTAGCTTTTCATGAACCAAAAGGTAGAGAGAGAGAGAGAGAGAGAGAGAGAGGAGGAAGCCAATGCTATGGAAGATATGCAAAATCCCATGAAGTCTAGTTTTCTAATTTAAACCATGAGTGGAATCCATGACACATTAAAATATTTATGGAATTATGTTATTCAAATCAAACATTTTCTTGTTGAGGCAGATATGAACGGAATTATTTCTAAACTGAGTTGAGGGAAAGTTTGATTTAATATTTTGAGAAATATGAAATGTACTCATTTCAAATTCATAGATTTTATAAGTAGACTATTAATGTGTTAAAAAAATAGTGATTAAGTTTATTATGTTACGTATGGATACGTGAAAGTAGATCCAGTAGCTTTTCTAGTGGTTTGTTAAGGTTCTTCCTATGATAATTGGAGTGTAGAAATAGCTGTGCTGTTATATCGTATTGTGTGGGATCATACCGTATTTGGCCTACATGTTCCATCCACAAACAATTAGGGGGAGGGGGTGCACCAAATATCCCATTTTAATAACAATTTTAATCCAAATTGTTGGATGTTTGATGTAACATTAGTAGTTCCCATTGCTTACATCACTCTCTGTCGAGTACAATGTTTTCATATGTAGACTAGGCGTTACACTGTAGTTACTAACACAAGTTAAGGAGTCAAAGTAGCAACCATTTCTCGGAGTTACCCCTTTGATATGCTAACTACTCACAATCAGTGGAAGAACAACAACATTTCTTTCTTGTTAAACTGGTAAAATTATAGTACAAAAAACTTGCTATTCTCGCAGTAGACTAGACTGCCGATGAAGGGGAGATCGAGGTTTGTATCTCGGTTGGGTGTATTGAGTGTGGATTTTTCAAAATGGTTTCTTACTCTCCTTCAAGGTACACTGCTTATAAATATAACCTTCTCCAGCCCTAAAGACCCTAACGTAAATATTACATAAGCGTATAACCAGAACGGGTAGTAAGACGTGGTGCTTTTTTTTTTTTTTTTTACAAAACTGATATTACAATTATTCTAAATGGGGGGTGAGATTGGTTTTGAGGGAGGGCTACAAAATATATTTGGGGAAAAAATGAAATATAGATAGTAGAAAACTACGGCACTTAAAATTAATAAGTGGCTCTACAAGTTAACGAGTGACACCATTAAGAATACAGCACTCGTTGACCAATTTGTGGGAAGATTAGCAGGTACTTATGTACCTTTACACTAATGCACTAATCGTACATTGTCCCATGTCCCAATGAAATGAGGTGATGGTGATAGTGAATAGTGCCAGTAGAAACTATTATCCTAATTAATATAAGCCTAACTAATCAGACTGTGGTGACCGTTGAGATAATTCACTTTTCGGGGAATATATCCAAGGTACCACCCGGGAATAGAACCCGGCACTCCTAGGTGATGTGTGATGATCTTTCTACGAGTCCAGTTATAAGTATGTGCTGCATGCAAAGATCTCGTCAAGCTTAAGGCCATATGTACAGAATTTTTTTATTTCGTCATTCGAAAGAGTTTTATTCTATGAAATGTTAAACATAAAAAATTTATTTTTAACTGTTTTTATTCAAGAGCTATGAGGGTAAGAAACTTCAATTTTTACGTTTTCCAAATCAAGTTTTAGGTCAAACTTTTTGAAATAAAATTTTGAAAATTAAAATTTAGTATCTTTAATACTATACCTATTTGATAAAGCTGGGATTTTACCGTAGTTATAAGCATACTCTATATAAATATACTCAAAGTTCCCTTAAAATAAACACAATTCAACAATTGTTTATTAATACTAATTCATCTATAAATATTAAATATTAGTATTCATGCGATGTATAAATGTATATACTTAAGATTAAAAATACATTCAGATTTAAATATGCAATGTTTTACTGAATAACTTGATTTGCGTATGACATAAAAATATGCACTGAAACTCCAAGTTGGCTCTCGGGATCAAAACTTTGTAGGGAAGTGTAGCTTAGTCGACAAGAACGGTTGATAGCCCGCCTCCACAGCAGTTACTCCAGCTGTATTATCACAGACACACAAGTAATCTGCAGTCCATGCGAGATTTCTGTTTGAACGATCATTCACAAGTTGTCTCTTAAAATATTTAGACTCATATTAAATATAATATTTAGCAACGTGTCTTACTATCCGTTCGGGTAGACTCATATGGTAGTGATATTAATATTTATACCAATATCAGGGTTATTTCATTATTAAAACATGTTGTAGTAATTTTTAGATGTGTTTTATTTGTGATCTCTGTGAACTGTAAAGAAACTATATATATATATATATATATATATATATATATATATATATATATATATATATATATATTAAAATAATGGACAATGGTTCCTTCCATCACAACCTGGAAAACGTAAAGATTTGAAACCGAGAATGAGCTTAATGTATTATATAGGCAGATAGGCTTTATATTTATTTTATATGTTAGGGGTTTCCAGAATCAGTAACACAGAATATACAATCTAATAAACAATAAATGGCTGTAAGCGATCGCCCAAGGTTTCGACACATTGTATATCAAGAATAATGAAATAAATATTTAACATTTAAAAACACTTTTTACAGCCATTGTATAAAAAATCTTTTTCATGAAAAAATTGCAATTTGGGCAGTTTATAGTGTTTTAATTTCTTAGCTATTTGAACTAGTTTAGTCATTATTAATGCAGAAAAAGGCATTATTTTATATGGTTTAAATTGGCAAAACTTATTACTCTGAATACATTAATATGCATATGGAAAAAATAATTTCACGATCTTCAATTTAGTGAACACTGCAATTATTATTTTCAATTAAATTACTAATGTTTTTATATGTATTTATATTTTTATTAGAGGTAGAATATTTATACTGTCAGTCAGACTTAGATCTTGGTTCATATGGGATTATCTGCATGATAAATTTTATTGATTAATTACATTTTTATAACATTAAAATTTTGTGATTATTTACATTTTAAATCATATGGGCGATTTTCCTCAAATTAGTTAGGCCTAGGTTATAGGTAAATATAATGTGGGCATAAATGGTGATTATGAAAGCATTAATATATATATACATGCACTTTATCTTAAGAAGCAAACCCAAAAAGTCAAGTGGTTACAATTAAATTGATTATATTTTTCTAATATTTGATAATTTTAGGAATATGGCAAGTTTCCAGTTAAATAGAATTATTGAATTCTAAGACATATACAACATCCAGAAGAAGGCCGAGAAGTGTTCAAATAATAAATTCTACGCCCCTACCAGAAATCGAACCCGAAGCCCTTTGCACTGTAGACCATCCCACTAGCGACTGAGCTAACATGTCGGGCTATGATACTATAATTATATCACATTTATAGCCTGTATTTTCTTACGTTCTCTCCCACAACTATCAAACTGTTAATTGAGTGGCCTCTTGAAAATATGCTTGATAAGAAATAAATTATTAATCGCCTTAAAAATTGTGTGAATGCAAGAATCTACGTTTAAGCTTGCAATTTTTCCAGCATTTTATATGGCTTAAATTTTGAAAACTATTCTATTGGAATATTTAGAATTTCTCTGTTAATCCCACCTATAAGGGTATAATTAGGTCAAGTTAAACGTTGTAGCTCCTATAGAAGTAGTCTATAATGATAATGTGCCAATTAGTGAGATACCCTGTTGGGCACCTAAACAATATAGGAAGGTATAGTGTTGATTATTTATGTATTTTTAACTCACTTAGAGAGTAATTTTAGGCCCAAGTATGATATTATAGTCGTAATTGATGTTTGCATTTACAAGAGTGTGAGCACTTTGAATTTACTTCAAATGAAAAACCGCTATTTACTATTGTAACGACAGTCTTTCTACCGATTTTTTAAATTATTTTTTTGCAAATAAATAATCTAATAAAATAATTATTTCATTCACAAAGGAATGTATTTTATTACATATGACTCATAAAAAATTATGTGTGAGAGAGAGAGAACGATTTTTATTTGGATTAATTTAATCAAAATAACTGAAGCATTCTTATCCAAATAAGATGTAATAATAATATTTAGCACCGCGTCTTACTACCCGTTCGGGTTTTACGCTTTGAGTACTAATTACGCAAATGGATTAGGAATTGGGAAGGTTGAATTAGAGGAAGTGAACCCGCATTAGCGTGGAGGGAGGGTGGAAAACCATTTAGGGAAAACCACCCCCAGTTCACCCGACCGAGATTCGAACCTCGATCTCCCCGTCCTCAGCAGTCGAGCTCAACACAACAAGCGCGTTAGCCAACTACGCCACCGAGGCGGGTAAATAAGATGTAACTTAAATATAATCGCTCTCCAATGTTTTTAGACACTTTGAATTATTTAGTGATTAGGTTTTGAGGTTTGAGTTATTCTAGGGTGCAAGGAGAAGGAAACACAATTTTATAGTAAATGCACCATATTTACTTGGAGAGTGGGTTGGAAAACTATAGAAAGAGAACACATGTGGAAAGCCACCTAAAAATGTGTAAAAATTATATATATATTTTTTATTTGTCTAGGTAAATTATTAATAAACCCACCATTTTATTGTAAACTCGAGTTTATTGCTGCAAGTTCCTAGTAATTTTTTGAATACATATTTTCTACCTGATTCACCAACCGATTCAAGTCCTTATCGAAGTTTGGCTTTATATAATATATGCTCACTTTGATATAATAATATATTATATCAAAGTGAGCATATATTATATAAAGCCAAACTTCGATAAGAACTTGAATCGGTTGGTGAATCAGGTAGAAAATATGTATTCAAAAAATTACTATATATAAAATTACAGCTTATATAGTTGTATAAAACATATTTATCTTTATAATACGCTTTATCTCTAATGAAAAATCATTATTTGCCTGTTTTTTTATCAGAATAAATAATATTCGTTTTGAAATGATAATTTAGGCCCTAATATTGTTTCTATCACAGAGAAGACATGTGTGATACGGAGTACATGTCCGGTGTGGTAGAACTCCCTCCTTACTCAAATGATAACATTATTAGACATAAGTATTCTGATGTTGAATGTACCGATTCAGAGTTCCAAAGCTCTGAAGAAGATGATAGTAGTGAGATTAGTTCAATTGAAAATGAAGAATTTCGAGTTGTATAGGAAAGTGTGGATGATATACCTAGATTATTGATAAGAAAGATACCTCCGTCAAAAATAATATATCAGAAATCATGGATAGATATTTAATATTTTCTTAAATAATCCCACAATTTGTACCATGCGTAGGTACCAACTGTAAAAAAATACGTCCGCGAAGTTGCCCTCTCCCCCAATTTAAAAATTCAAGTTTTTTTTTATTGCAATCGTTTGTTTTTCACTTGTTGCAGATTGTTCCACAAATATTTTCGTTTGTTCTGTTTTGATAGGCCCACAAATGATGTCTACATTGGTGTGGCCAACTTCACAGTAAACACCCCTCCCCCCCCCCCTCCCCGCACCCCTCCACAGCACACATTTTTATGGTTTCCGGATTATACCGCAAAAAGGCTCGTTTGTTCCGCATTTGTTCTTGCACAAATGGGACATGAACTTGTGACACTTTGCTTACTCGTGAGGGGCCAACTTTACGGTAGCCCCTCCACTTTGAAAAATGCATGTATTTACTATTGCATTTGCTTGTTTCGGATTGTCCAGCAAAAATTTCGTTTGTCCGTTTTGATAGGCCCACAAATGGTATGTTTACATTGGTAGTGCCAACTTTACGGTATCTTCCCCTCACTTTTGATAAATGAAATTTTTATGGTTGCGATCATTTATTTCGGATTGTTAAAAAAAAATTATTTAAGTTTTGATACATCCCCAAAATTAACTATACTTTACATTTGACATTCATGAATTCACCCTTCTCCTCTTTTAAAAACATTTTTTTTTATGATTACAATACTGTTTCCTTCGTTAGTTCCAGATTGTTCCGCAAAAAAATAATCAGTTTTCCGTTTTTATATGCTCACAAATGATATGTTTACTTTGGATCTCCACGAATCTGCCTCACCATCTTTTCCCCCTAAAAACATTTAAAAAATAAATTTTATGATTACAATAATTTGTTCTTCGTTTGTTCCGGATTGTTCCGGAAAAAATAGTTTGATATGTCTTTATACGCCCATAAATTGTATGTTTACATTGCACGTCAATGAGGTTGACTCCCTTCCCCCATCTTTTAAAAATCCATATTTTTATGATTGCAATAATTTGTTCCTTTTTGTTCCGGAAGGTTTCTAAAAAAACGCACATTTCGTTTTGGCAGGACAACAGAAGATTTATTTACACTAGGAGCGTAGATTGACGCCTTTATGGCAACCATATTCTCCACATGAACACATACAACTTTTAAAAATCGTATTTTATCTTTGCAAACGATAATTTTTTCTAGTAGTAGCTAGCGTGTAACCCGAACGGGTAGTAAGACGCGGTGCTAGTAGTAGCTCTCTCACATTATTTCAAAACTTGAACATTTTTTGTTTAAAGTTTGTTTTTATTTTGTTTGAGTTCCTTAACATGTTTATCTTTATTTCGTCCTGAATTTCTTTAAAAAAATGTGTTTATTTCATGTTGATAGTTTTAAATTATTATATTTTTATCACTATGCTAAGCTCTGTTTCCTCACCTCAACGGGATAAAATAACAAAAATTTTATTTTTTATTTTATTTTATAACTTTATTAGTTTGTTCCAGATTATTGTGCATTATATTTTAGTTTGTTAGTTCTTAGATCTCCTACAAACGCTAAATAAACTAGTGTCACTAGAGATGATGGCCTTTTGTATGTGCGACCTGTATAGTAACACAGGGCGTCAAGTAAAGAATGTCCCACCCTCTGTTTCAAAGTATTAAAAATATTGTCTTTGATTCGCTCACTATGCACAAAAAAGCAATAAAATGGTGGAGCAAGTCAGAAATACAAAAACTTGGTCTTCAACTTATTGCATGCCATAAAACTCATAATAAAGAAAAATATTTTTTTAGGCCTCGCTTCGTCCTAAGCTTCAAAATATTGGTTTCGTCTAATTGGGCTGTTGTGAAATTACCGAAAGATAGCCGAGATCTTACCTCCTTCTTCCCCACCCCCTCAAGAGAGCTCATAATTAGGTTATCCTAAAGTATTGACATCGCACCCTCCTTTTGTTTGGTACTATTACTGTTATGATGTAGTAAGTAGTACCTTTGACCGCAAAGAGACATGATTGGAAGGAAATGTCAATTATTCCAACTCTGACACTTACGAAGAAGACTAAGAAACTCCTCGACAGTAAAAATTATTTTTTCAAATCAAAGTTTACTAACAGGACCTAGAATAAATTTCCAAAAAAATTGATTAAAAATATCTATAGAATAGCCTGAAATTTTAAAAAATTGCTAAAAATTTGTCAAAAAAACCAAACTAATAAATTAAACAAAAAATCGAAATGAATGCACATGACTAAATCAAACACGTGCCATTACAAATGGAAAATAAAAAATAGCTATGCAATAAAGTCTTTTAACAGCTAAACTCTTGAATTCTGGTAAATATAATATTGATTTATAAAAATTTAGTTTAAAAAAAAATTCCCATCCCATCGTTTAATTTCAGCGTCTAATCGTTTATATAGATTTTACAAACATGGCAAACAAATAGGATACATAGTTAATTTTCAACATTATCTTATCATTCCTACAGCTATTTGATTAAAAACAATAGGTTTGAGTATTTATGGATTATAAAATATCGATATCATTTAAAAATATATTAATTTAACATAAGTGCCTTGATCTTATTCAAACCAGAATGGGCTACCTTGAAGTTGGCCCCTCTTCCCGCAATGTAAACATACTATTTGTGGGTTTTTCAAAATAGAACAAGCAAAAACATGTGTCTAACAATCCGGAACAAGCGAGGAACAAACGATTGCAATCAAAACACCATGAATTTTTAAAAGTGTGTGGGGGGGAGATGTTTCCATGAAGTTGGCCCCTCATGAGTAAAGAAAGTGTCAAATTTATGTCCTATTTGTGCAAGAAAAAATACACAGCAAACGAAACTTTTTGCGGAACAATTCGGAACAAACAATGAAACAATGAAAATGTAAATTTTCCAAATGTATGGGGGGAGAGGGGGGGGGGGGGGGGTCTACCGTAAAGTTTTCCCCCAATATAATAAGCATATCATTGTTGGGTTTATCAAAACGGAACAAACGAAAATTTTCGCGGAAAAATCCAGAACAAAGATTGTAATCATAAAATCTTGACCTTTTCATAATTATAGACCAACTACGGACGTAAATGACGGATATCCAGCCAGAAATGTAATCGAAGAGAGCTCTACTGAATGTATTGCTCTTTTTGCAAGCTAATCAACACATCCCGGCCCTTTCTACTCGGATACTCCATCACTGACCAGCCAACGAAATTATCAAACACTAAGTTCAAACAGTTGACCCAAGGAGTATCAGCTTACGTCTGTGCTTCTGTGCCGACACAACAAGGCTGCTTGACGTACACTACCATAATAAAGCTGAAGTCATGTATCCATGCGAAGCTCTAGAGTTGCCAGTGGTACTAATGCCCTTAAAGGTGAGTGCCGAAGATGATTGTTGTGTAACTGAACCCCCCCTTCCCTACATCACATAATCAAAATATTATTGCGTCTTAGTTTTCCATGTCAAGATAAGACGAAGAAAAGACAGGCGTGCACGTGTTGAGTTCCTCAGACAAGGTGGACAGCTTCTGGTGGGGGCAGCTTCCTCAGATAACGGGCCCTACTGTCAAAAGTTTATCTCTCCAAGAAACAAAACACGTGCTACTGTTCCCTCGGAGAGACCTGCCGTCCAGTGTTGCCATTTTCAGACACTTGCAACAGTTCTTTCACAGGATCCTACCATCCAGTGTTGTCGTTCTCTGGCCTCAAATTATTCCGGCGGATAGTGTAATCTTATTTATTTATTTGTCTATTTGAGGTGTTTAATGTGCACTTTCTAAACTAAATGATTATATCAGTGCACAACTTATGAACTAACTTAAATCTAGAATATACACAACATACAACCCCCAGCAGTTAGTTTAACACTCTAAAAGGGTGAATCAACATTTCATCAATGATCAGTTTTCCGGCCATGACAGGAACTGAACCTGAGACCCTTAACTCGGTAAGCAGACACGCTACCAACTGAGCTAAGGTGTCGGACATGAAGTAGTTGGTTGAGACTGTTATTTGTGGTCTGTAAAATAATAAGAGTTTCGTTAAATAAAGTTTAGTGGTTCGTTATAAAAAGTTGGTAAATACAAGTTTTAAGTTTAAAATTGTCATAAAATAACATAAATCTGAATTTTAGTAGCCTAGTGTTAGTAAAAAAAAATTTCTAGGATATAGAATTAATTTTTCCTGTAAGAGCTCTAGAATACAACTCTTTAGAGCAGAATATTATAAAATAGATGGGAAGTTAGAATCCACAAACTTTCCCATATTATGTACTATAGCAGCGTTTCTCAACCAGTGGGCCGCGAAGGGTCAGCCAGTGGGCCACGGGAGTTTGAGGGAAAATCGAGAAAATAATAATTGGAAAATAATTTAGGTAAAAATAACTATTTTGAAATCAATGAACAACATGATTTTTAAAAATAATCCAATTGTTACAATTTTAGCTACTTATCTTTTGAACAATCTTAATACTCGATATTTTTACGATAAAATCTTTTCTTAAAAAAAAACTATGATGGGGTTTGACGATTTTTGAGCTATATTCAGTGTGATGTTTGTTGAAAAATAATAATTGAAAATCACCATTTTATAGCTTGAACCAGGCCTCCACCGTGGTTCGGATTCCACGTTAAACTGTAGGTCCTCCATTTCATCTCACAATCACCCTACCACTACACATTAGCGTAAGTGCGTATAACACGAACGGGTAGTAAGACGCGGTGCTAATAATAATAATAATAATATAGCTTGTAGAAACTTAATAAGAATGTGTCCCGGCACAGATTTATCTGATTACCAAACCCTTCCTTCACCTCTGACAAGACATCTTGTGAATGTGGGGAATGCCAGGCCTCCATCGTGGTTCGGATTCCACGTTAAACTGTAGGTCCTTCATTTCATCTCACAATCACCCTACCATTACACATTAGCGTAAGTGCGTATAACCCGAATGGGTAGTAAGACGCGGTGCTAATAATAATAATAAGAATGTGTTTTTAGCTAACCACACTTTTATAAGATTTCCTCATAAAAACCAACACATATTTCTGTTAATCACAATAAACACTATATATATAAAATTCTATACCAAATTGTTCAAATATTTTATCAAATTTTCAAAAATATGTTATTTCTAAACTACCCTAAAATTATTTTTAGTTTGATAAAATAAGAACGTACGTAATCCTATTTTAAGATACAAATTTTGAACCAAATCTTCGACGCCAACATATAAAAATCTCAAATTTTCTGTGATTTGACATAAGTAAGCCACCCTTAAATGAATTTATTTTTGAAAAATAAACCTTCACTATTATTGACGATGAAAAATCGTCCCCCGATTACAGTTTTTAACATAAACGTTATAGATGTAAATTATATATATATAAAAATTTTCAAAAATTAGACATCACTAAACTACTTAAAAACAAGTTTTTATTATAGAAAAACAAATATATATATATATAGTTACTTATGATTTAAAAGCCTATCAGATATCTATTTTAACAAGCCCCCTGGGGTTTTTTCGGCTCATAGATTGGGAATATAACTTTAATTTGTGTACGGCACCCCCAAGTGTCCTGAGGTGGTGCAGGTGCAGGAGGTTGGACACAACATTTTCAAAAAGAATAGAAACAATTACTCTGTATGGCAGAAAACTGAAATTGGGCGGGCAAGTATAGGGACCACACCAAATACTCATAAAAGTCTGGAATTTTAAAATTGTTACTAGTATGGGGGAGTGGGGATAGTAAGAAGGTAAAACAAGCAATTTTAGAAGACAACATTGAAATTTGCCAGGAATATAGTGTTTATTTAAAATAACCCATTAAGTGTTAAATATTTGTTTCTGTATCAATGAATATAATCTATTATAAAATATCTTATAATACCTCTTACGCCAATATTGCGTTTTGTGTGGATTTTATTTGTTTTTCACTCAGGCTTATTAATGTCTCGTTTAAAAGATTGTTTTTAAAATCCTGTGGTTGAAATGTTTTGTTTGGAATTATCATGTTTACCTGTTATACCCAAAATAATTAATATATAAAGAGTGCACTCAGATGTTGAACATCCTAAGTCGATATAGTCTTGAAATCTGTTTGTTCACATGAAATTGAATTCTTCTAAATATCATATAAATATAAAATTTGGCATGACAGTAGGTCTAAATATTATGTTACCTAGAAAAAAAAAAAAAAGTTTAATAGGTTATAGACAAAATAGTGAATCGACTAATGTAAAAACAATTAAAATGAATAATTTATTTTCCAAACTCTAAAGTGTTGCAGTATAATGTATCTTCCATTTGTTTGACCTATATAACGATCTATTATTAAGAGGTATATTTAGGCTAAGGCGAACATATTAACAGTGGTTGAAAAGACAGTTTCAGCCCACTTTCTCCTATAAGGGTAACATTTATCCTCCAAATTGAGAAGTTGGGTCATTTTCTCCCACATTGATTCTCCTGGGTAGGTGGGTCACTTTCTCCCATAAGAATATCATAGATCAGTGGCGGATCAGGAAATATTATTCTGGGTGGTTGACATTTATTCTATCAAGTTTTATCGTGGGTTTTCCTTACTGTTGAGGCGGGTAACTTTCACCCATATGGATAGTATTAAGACTTCTCAAAGTGAGTTAGTGGTGGACCGAGGAATATTATTTTGGGGGGTTTAGCATTGATGCTCCTCACTGCCAAACCTGGCACCAGCTTGGCGGCTGGGCAAGACAAGTTGAGACAGGAATAGATCGTATTTCCATTACGACATGGGGTTAAAGACCTGGTGTCCTCTGTCCCTCCTCAATATCGTAAAAGTTTATTTCCATTCCAATGGAGTTTTATTCCGTTGTACTTGTTGGTTAATTTAGATCTTCTATGCTGAGATGGGTTTTCGCCGGTGACGTCATCGCTTATTAGGGTGATGTCACAACTAGACTTGACACAATCTGATTATGCACAATCAGGGGCCTCTCTCTCGAGATGAAAGCATCACAGGGATATAATCCTCAGTTAGGGGCCTCTATTCCCCACAAAAGTCTACTAAAATTGGTTGTTTGTTACCTACCGTCCACATGTGGGGATGTATATATCCACCAAACCACCATGGAACACTGTTGGCGAAGATACGGTAGTAGAGAGGAATAAGGTAGAGGGAAACCATTTAGTGAGAACTAATGACAGTACAGCTCAGCGGAGATTCGAACCCCGACCTCACCCCCATTACTAAATGAGTTACACGTACCCTTTCTGGCTAAGCGTCTGTATATACATATATTATAATGTGGTAGGGAGGATTAAGAAAATGTTCAAGCATTTTACCTGGAGGGAGAACTAGCAACTGTTTACTCTGTAGGGATTCGATCCCAGCCTTCCCCATCATAATTATATGAGCCTGACATTTAGACGGAGTGCCCACATGGATTAGAACATCGATATCACTCCTAGTGTCTGTTATAACGGTCATCCAATCACATTCTTCATTCCCGTGGTAGAGTATATCCGAATTTGCGAGAATGAAATAATAAGGTGATAGAGCTGGTCGAACAGATTTTCCTTTTGATATAATTAGACCAACTTGAACGTGTACCCACATTTGCTTGGAGTGATAGTGGAAAACTATTTAGAAAAACAATCTCAGTTCACCAGAACGGGAATCGAACGCCGATCACCCTGTCCTCTACACTTTAGTATAACACGATAGTGATATCTTAGACCATGTGACCATCGACGTAGGTAATTTTTTTGATATAAAATGCATTCCCAGTCATTTTAATTTACTAGTCGAACAAATTAAACTATGGTTAAAAAGGGGCCTAATTTTAGAAAACGCATGAGAAAGTTTCAAATATAAAATATATTTTTGATTAATCATATTGCCTATATTATTTATCATATAAAGAAATTAAATTTGACCTTTGTGTGTTTATGGTTTCTTGTTTTTGTGTGTACACACTAGAACTACTAAACCTAAGACCTCTAAAGCGGAAACATGGCTTATATATGTTTGGGGAGTTTGCGGGTGTTGACCCTTGACATTTAATCGTAATTATAATAATAATATAATTTAATGTAAAGAATAGTTATAAATGTGGAATAGAAAATATGTTTTAAATGGTACTGAGTCTAACATCAATTGAGAATTTAGGATAAAATTGCTGTCCTTAATATCTAAGAAATATATATATTAACAAAATTAGCCAAAATCTCAATATAACGAATTAATTAATATAATTATAATATTAAAAGTGATGTAAAAGCAATAATTTGAATGTAGGATTGAAAGAAGGATGTAAGAGATAGTAATCTTAGATCAGATGACAAATTTAAAGTTAAACTATTGTCCTTCACAATGTCTAAAAGGATATCAACATATTAAAATTGTGAGTCCAATTCACACATGATACAAGGTAAACATATTAAAACATATGTAATAATAACACATGAGACAAGTAAAGTTGAATATACATTCTAATGAAAAAATGTCAAAGTGAGAATGTTTGAAGATAGACAATTGTCAAATGGGAGAGAATAAAAATTAAATAAAGGTGATTGAAAAATTGAATTCTATTCTTATCTTGAGATTGAAATTCCCTTGTTCCTTGTAATGCTGGATGTGAATCAATCACTAATCGACATGTTTAGGCGCGTCGTCGGCGCCATCCTCAGGACATAAAGATTCCTGAAATGAGTTCCTTCAGCAGAGAATGGAATAGAACTCAGTTCTATTCTATTCCACTCCACTTTTTTCTATTATTTTTTGTAAGATTAAATATATTTTACTATTTATACACATCACAACCAAAGCAAATTTTAATTGATAACAAAATTAATATTCTAATATATATATATATATATAAGTGGTTTTAGAAATTAAATGAATCTCACCTAATTCACTCCAAAGAATTTGGCCATAATTTCATGTGTTATGGGCATTATCGGTGTCTTTAGTTCGAGCTTGGTAAAAATAAGTTTTCTAGCAAATATTTTAATGAACCAATTAAACTGTCGACCTTGAAGATCTTGAAGTAAAGTGCTCGCCTCAGGACCCAAGTCTCGTGGGTTCAAACCCAGTCAGGGTCAACTGATGTTTCTTAAGCGATGTATATTAAATGTCAGGGGTCAACACCCGCAAACTCCCCAAACATATATAAGCCATGTTTCCGCTTTAGAGGTCTTAGGTTTAGTAGTTCTAGTGTGTACACACAAAAACAAGAAACCATAAACACACAAAGGTCAAATTTAATTTCTTTATATGATAAATAATATAGGCAATATGATTAATCAACAATATATTTTATATCTGAACATTTCTCATGCGTTTTCTAAAATTAGGCCCCTTTTTAACCATAGTTCAATTTGTTCGACTAGTAAATTAAAATGACTGGGAATGCATTTTATATCAAAAAAATTACCTACGTCGATGGTCACATGGTCTAAGATATCACTATCGTGTTATACTAGAGTGTCGAGGACAGGGTGATCGGCGTTCGATTCCCGTTCTGGTGAACTAAGATTGTTTTTCTAAATAGTTTTCCACTCTCACTCCAAGCAAATGTGGGTACACGTTCAAGCTGGTGTAATTATATCAAAAGGAAAATCTGTTCGACCAGCTCTATCACCTTATTATTTCATTCTCGCAAATTCGGGATATACTCTACCACGGGAATGAAGAATGTGATTGGATGACCGTTATAACAGACACTAGGAGTGATATCGATGTTCTAATCCATGTGGGCACTCCGTCTAAATGTCAGGCTCATATAATTATGATGGGGAAGGCTGGGATCGAATCCCTACAGAGTAAACAGTTGCTAGTTCTCCCTCCAGGTAAAATGCTTGAACATTTTCTTAATCCTCCCTACCACATTATAATATATGTATATACAGACGCTTAGCCAGAAAGGGTACGTGTAACTCATTTAGTAATGGGGGGTGAGGTCGGGGGTTCGAATCTCCGCTGAGCTGTACTGTCATTAGTTCTCACTAAATGGTTTCCCTCTACCTTATTTCTCTCTACTACCGTATCTTCGCCAACAGTGTTCCATGGTGGTTTGGTGGATATATACATCCCACATGTGGACGGTAGGTAACAAACAACCAATTTTAGTAGACTTTTGTGGGGGAATAGAGGCCCCTAACTGAGGATTATATCCCTGTGATGCTTTCATCTCGAGAGAGAGGCCCCTGATTGTGCATAATCAGATTGTGTCAAGTCTAGTTGTGACATCACCCCAATAAGCGATGACGTCACCCGGGAAAACCCATCTCAGCATAGAAGATCTAAATTAACCAACAAGTACAACGGAATAAAACTCCATTGGAATGGAAATAAACTTTTACGATATTGAGGAGGGACAGAGGACACTAGGTCGTTAACCCCATGTCGTAATGGAAATACGATCTATTCCTGTCTCAACTTGTCTTGCCCAGCCACCAAACTGGCGCCAGGTTTGGCAGTGAGGGGGATCAATGCTAAGACCCCCAAAATAATATTCCCCTATCCACCACTGATCAATGTTATTCTTATGGGAAGAGTGACCCAACTGCTCTATGAGAAGGATCAATGTGGGAGAAAGTAACCCTACTTCGAAGTGAGGAGCACCAATGCTAAAACCCCCAAAATAATATTCCTCGGTCCACCACTAACTCACTTTGAGAAGTCTTAATACTATCCATATGGGTGAAAGTTACCCGCCTCAACAGTAAGGAGAGCCCACGATAAAACTTGATAGAATAAATGTCAACCACCCAGAATAATATTTCCTGATCCGCCACTGATCTATGATATTCTTATGGGAGAAAGTGACCCACCTACCCAGGAGAATCAATGTGGGAGAAAATGACCCAACTTCTCAATTTGGAGGATCAATGTTACCCTTATAGGAGAAAGTGGGCTGAAACTGTCTTTTCAACCACTACTCATATTATCGAGTTTTTTTTGAGTATTGGACGTTATGTGTAGGCAGGGGCGGATTATGATCATTTTCATACGGGGGGAAGTGGGGTTGGGGCATTGGGGTGGGGGGGGCAAGTGGGCTATTATTATATATAGCATAGCTACTTACAATGTATGTTTCTGTTTAATGCCATTCAATAGTTTCTCATTCATATTTGATTTTATGAATGTTTCATGTCATGGCGATATTCTCCAATCTTTTAAAACCAGGTAGTTTCTTTAAACTATTTGGAGAGACCCTCTTTCAACTATTTTTTGAAAAATTGTTCACACTAGAAGCTATGAGTAGTCTTTGCATTGAATTAAAAAAATAATAGATTCATTTATAAACCATTTAAAGTTTTCCCCACCTAGAAATGTTTGAAATTTGGATGTCTCTATAAGCTATTAAGAGTGATCCTCACCTTAATATTTGACGATGGTTCCTCTAGAAGATAATCCTTGAACTGGTCTTCCACAGATAAATTTTGAAAATTGAATTATTTCAGAAACTAGTCTATTTGGGGTGGTCCTCGCCCGAAAATTCTTCAAAACTACGTGCCTTTAGAAGCGATTTGGAGTTGTCCTCCCCTAAATATTTTTGAAATTTTTATGACCTTGGCAGCTATTTAGACCTTTCCTCCTTTGACTTTTTCTGCCAGTTAGATGTGTCTAGTCTATTAATGATTTTATGTGGTCTTTTCCAGCAAGTTTTTGACAATATAATGCATCTAGAATTAATTTGAAGTTTATTTAAGGCCATCTTTCAGCTTTATATTCAATAATATAGGAGGATGCCAAATGTCTGAATGGAGACCATTCAGAATGGATACAATTAAGGATCGTGTGGATATAATGATAATGGATACAAATTAGACTTTTTATTTGTGGTGCTTGTTTAAGAAATGTCTGAATGTATACCATTCAGAATAGATACAATTCAGCTCCTCCTGTCTCGTGTTCTTAGACTGAGCCACCGTTCGTCTCGTCTTTCAAAGACTGAGGAGGGGTGAGGGGTATACATTAATTCGGCCCAGATAGAAAAACCCTTGGTTTTAACGGTGCGTGCAACTTATGTTTCAGAGAGGTGGTCGCTAACAATCGTTCTATATACTCTGGCCGAGAAGTGATGGCTTACAGTCGGTAGGTATATCTTGCCAAAGGAGCGATGGCTTCAGCTGCTAGGTACATCTAACAAAGGAATGAATGATGGCTTACAGTCACCAGGTATATCCTGGAAGAGGTGTGATGGCTTACAGTAACTAGGTATATCCTGGCAGAGGAGGGATGGCTTAAAGTTGCTAGATATTCCCTGGCAGAAGAGTGATGGCTTAAAGTCACTAGTTATATCTTGGCAGAAGAGTGATGGCTTTCAGTCACTAGCTATATCCTGGCAGAAGAGTGATGGATTACAGTCTTGCCTTACCGTTAATAAAAATTTAACCTTTATTGAAAAAAAGGCAGTTTATAGTTAAAATATTTAATTTATTTTAAAGTCGTTATAAGCTTATACTGTCAGATGTGTCGAAATAAAACAATTGAATATATGGGCATGGCAGTCATTACGTGAATGGTATATATACTTTACATACATATTAAAAATAAAAACATCTTTAATCATTAATAGCATGATTGTGTTTTAACCTCTTTTTTAATAAAAAAAATAAATGTCCGAACTCGATACATCAAATATGTGGTAAATCCAATTACACTAAATAATTTTTGAGGCACATTTGGTTTAGTGGTAAAATATAGAATACCAAAGAGAATAATGGAAATAAATTATTTCGGAAAAAGACCGCAAGGGACGCAAAGAAAAAAGATGAGAGGACTAGATGACATAAAGTGTGCTAGTGAGAGGAGATGACTGGAAGCAAATAAAAGAGGAGGAATGATGGAAAGATAGAGAAAGATTAAGGTATTTTAATAAACTGACTCGTTAACAAGCTTGAAACAGATGATGATGATGATGATGATGATTTGGTCTGTTCATTTAAAACGTATTAATATGGACTGTATATATTTGCATAGCTCTTATTCTGGCTAATTAAATCATGGGAATATAGCTTATAGAATATAATATTATAATTACATGAATGAAGGTTTTAAAAGAAAGGATATTATTTAAAAATATGACACTGGATTAATTGTTATTAGATAACAAGTTTTTAGATACTGTATCCTCTGAGAAAAGGATCATTATTTATGTACACCTCCCTGATGTCATTTTTTAATTGTCAAAATTTGTACCGATGAACGACAATAATTTATGGTAACAAGCTCTCCCGGTAAAACCTAAAAAGTAAAAACAAAACTGTTCAATTAAATTAAATGTTCCTAGCTTAAAATCCTATATATCACCCATTTAATATCCGGTGTTTTTTTTTAACAAGTGGCATATGTTTATTCCTACTAGTGACATCAAATGCATTTTTACAGTTATAGCAAATACATAATTATAATATTAAATGAGGAAAATTTAATAAAGGTTGTTTACCAGCATTCGACTGTAGAGAAGTTAATAATAAACACACTCGGTTAAAAAATTAGCTTCAAACTTATACATCCATAGTAATACGAATAGATAGTTAAATTACCATGATGTGACCTTTTATTGTGAAATTGTTGAATTTTAATGAAAATGCTGGGCTTTTATTGAATATTTATAATTGTTAAATATAACTACTATTCATTAAAATACCTCACATCACAGTAATTTATAAGTATAGGGCATTTCCAACCCCATTACGAACTCCCTCTCCTTCCTAAGTATTTTAAAATGCTATGTGGGTTCATGCTTATATTGAGGTTGTTCTAGCTTACTTCATTCCACAGTAGTTGAACGTTTATCAAGTTCAATTATATTGACACGATGGGTGGGAGGGTGTAACTATATTTGTAACGATGCTGATTTGGACCCCTCTCATATATTAAAAAAGTCATGGATAAAGTGCATTTTTCTTTAAAGTAGACCTATTGTATGTAAAATATCCTTTCAATACTTCTTCCATGGAAAATCACGCGCTTTTCAGAACTAACGTCAAAGGATTGCACAATTATAACTTATTTTTTCTTTTAAAAGTGAACTCCGCTGTATTTACCAAAAAAGCAAGTAATGCTAGCTCCTCTACCCAATAGGAAGCTAGCCTTCATAATACCTGTCGCCAGGACTCTTTCGATTTGTTGGTTCCGACACTGGTCACGAGAGGTCCAAGGGGCAAGGAGAGGTCATATATAAGCTGCTTAACGTATGAACACACAGAGATATATTCTTTGAGGAACCGATCGAAGAACCACCACCTCCAGTATCCAGACCTGAGGTTGAAGAGAACATACGGAAACTGAAAAAGAGGAAATCCCCGGGAGCAGACAAGATCTCGAACGAGATGATCTGCCAAGCCCCGCTATAGTCATCACCATCTTGGCGGCCATTTTCTCCGCAGCTTTGGGGTGGGGCTACTTTCCAACATGTTGGAAAGTAGCGGACGTTATCTCCATTCCGAAACCGGGTAAGGACCCCAAGTTCGCACAAAACCGGAGGCCAATCAGCCTGCTTAGCAGCCTCGGGGAGTTATACGAGAAGATCATACTCGAGAGGCTTAAACTCTTCGCTCACCAACAACGCGTACTCCCCCCTTCACAGTTTGGTTTCCGGAGCCATCACTCCACGGTTCACCCCATCACCAGCCTTGTGGAAGAAACAACAGAGAACGTCAACAGGAAACAATATACACTTGCGGTCCTCATGGACGTGGAGAAGGCGTTTGACAAGGTCTGGCACACCGGCCTCCTACGGAAGATGATCTCCTTCAACTTCCCAAGATCATATATCCACACAATAAGGAACTTCCTACGAGGCCGCTGTTTTGCGGTAAAAATGGAAGGCAAGAGATCATCCCGTCACAACATCAAAGCGGGGGTGCCACAGGGGTCCGCACTGTCCCCATTCCTGTACAGTGTGTACGTAGCCGACGTCCCGACAGACCCTAAGGTTAGGGTAAGACTCTTCGCGGATGACACCCTTTTCTTCACTGCGCACAAAAACATTCGGTATGCTTACAACCATATGCAGAGGTACCTGGACAAGTTCAGCGACTGGCTAGAGAAGTGGCGAATCAAGGTGAACCCAACCAAATCCACGGCCATAAACATAACCAAAAGGAGGGCCCAGCCACAACACAACTTCAGAGTTTTGGGCGAAGCTATCCCCTACTCGAAAAAGCTCAGATACCTCGGCGTCACGATCGATTCCCGCCTAACTTGGAAAGCCCATGGGGAATCCACCAAAAAAAAGGCGTTGGGGATTTTCATCCGTAACTACTCGCTCTTCAAGAGCCATCACCTCAACATTAAGACGAAACTGATGCTATACAGAGCTCTAGTACTTCCCATACTAGTATACGCTTGCGAGGCGTGGAGCTACGCCTCTCCCACCATGCTGAACCAGCTCCAAGTGGTCCAGAATAGGGTTCTCCGAGGTATTCTTGGGGTCAATACAAGAACCAACAATGCGCGCATCCACGCAGAGACGGGCACCACTACTCTAAGAGACATATTCTTGAAAAGGAACGCGAGCTTCTACAAAAAGAACCTCCTGCTGGAGGAGAACCCTATAATCAGAAGCCTTGGGCAGTACGACCCCCACGAGCCCAGGCTATACAAAAAACCTAGACTGGACTAGAACCCCCACCCAAAGATCATCTTCACAAATTCACAATCACTTATTCATCCTTCATTCAGTGCATACATTGATCATGTTCACATTCTCTTACAGCCCTTCTAGAACTTACATACACAATCCTACACATAGGGCCTGACTACGCTTGTGTTCTCCATCACAGTGTACTAGGGCTCTATATAGATACTTCTCAACACAACACGCTCTCTAATTCACAACTCCCTACCCCCCACTCCATTTGCTTCCCACTATCAATAAATACTTTCACAAAAAGAGGTCATGGTCTGTGCCTACAGATCGGTACTCTTAGGTATTAACAAGCCACCTACCTTCTCTGAGGGTCATTTCTGACACTCAGAGCTGGTAGCCAGGCAAACAAGAGAGCTGAACACACAGAGAGAGAACACAGTCTACGATCAGTCAGTGCAGTGAAACGTTGTTATTATTCATTGTGTGATTTATCCGTGCCGACTGAAGTCGGGTAGTGTTAGTGAGTTAAATGGCAACAAAATAACACAACAGTGCTTGTTACACAACGCCTCAGTGTAGTGTAAAGTTGCCAACGAGTGTATTTTTGTGTATTTTTTGTTTATTTCGAGATATACTACGTGCCGACTGAGTTCGGGTAGTGATAGTGTGTTAACGACAACAGCACAACACAACAGTGATAGAACACAAATTATAAGTGCAGTGCTAAGTCGTCAACGAGGGTAATTTTGTACTATATTATTAGCGTTTTTGTTTATTTAGTGACCTATTACATGCCGACTGAAGTTGGGTAGGGTGGTATACCGCAAGGTACAAGCCAAGAGGGGGAAATGGCCTCAGACTCGGATGTAGAAATCAACGTTGAAGGAACGGACGATGATGATGACATGGAAGAACAAGGCCAGGAAGGGGCCCCAGCCAACACTGAAATAGAAAAAAACTTTGAGCCAGTTTCTGGACTCAAGTGAAAACTCAGGACCAGACCGGGACAGGAAGTACTACAATCGAAGGCCATAAAAGTCAATAACAAGTTTGCAAGCTTGTCTAGCCTACGGGATGGACCAACGATTAGTCAAACGGGGCAACCGAGTGGAGGTACGAAAGAAAGTTCCACCCCACGGCGCATAAAGACCCCTCCAGTGATCGTAACAAATGCAACACAATACAACAAAGTCATAAAACTCCTAAACAGCGGACTGCAAGATGACTACAAAGTGTATTGTATTGCACAGGGTATTAAGGTGGTCACGACCTCCTTCAGAGATTACTCCGCTTTGTTAAAGCTGCTAAAACAGAACACGTTGGAACACTTCACTTATGTCCTTCCCAAGGACAAGCCCTTCAAGGCAGTAATCAAGGGCCTTCATGCAAGTATGCCCTGCGCAGAAATAAAGGAGGAACTGGAGAACAGGGATTCACGCCAACCGATGTGAGGCAATTATACTCGAAATCTTCTCCACAAGCAGCGACACCGAGACCCCTACCAATATTTGTCTGCACCCTTGCGAGGACAGAAGGAGTGGGCGAGATACACAAGGTAAAAGTCATCAACCACACGGTAGTGAAGATCGAGGAGTACCGTGCTTCACAGATTACAATTCTACAGTGCCACCGTTGCCAACGTTTCGGCCACTCCAAGAACTACTGTGCCCAAAAACCACGCTGCGTCAAGTGTATAGGAGAGCACCTGGCAGTAGAGTGCCAGAAAAAGGACAAAACAACACCAGCACAATGCGTGAACTGCAAGGGACCGCACGCAGCAAACTATCGCAATTGCCCTAAATTTATACGTGAGCTGGAAAAGAAAAACCAAGGGTCAGGAAAGACAAAGGAAGGGGAAAGCAAAGTGGCTAACCCTTCTTCATGCGTGGTGGGGTATCTTAAGCCATCAACTGGCCAGCAAATTTCGGTTAGCCAACCAACACCACCAACAAACATGGGATTGAGCAAACCATCTTATAGTGGAGTTGTCAAGAGGATGACCAAAAAGGACAAAAAAGAGGACCGTGACACGAATGAATCCTTGGACTTAAAGGACCTTCTACAAATCATCAAAGATATTAACGTCGCAGGCTTACTCCAACTCCTGAGGAAGTATGTAGTAAGGCCGAAGAACGCGCCAGACAAATCAACCAAAGTAATGATACTTCTTGAAGCCGCAACTGAATTCTTCTGCGATGGGTACTGAGCAGGGAAGAGGCACAGAAGACTCATTGAACATTCTATTTTGGAATGCTAATGGGTTGGTACTACAAGAACACAAGCTCCGAAATCTTCTGGAGACGTATGGAGTCGACATTGCTCTGATCTGTGAGACCCACCTATCAGAAAAAAAGAAGATGAGGTTCATCGGTTACGAGATGTACCGCAACGATAGAACAGTTGGCAGGGGAGGGGGCACAGCCGTGTTGGTGCGTAGCAACCTCGCTCACTACCAAACAAATTTACCGGCTATGGATTATATCGAATCCACTTCGATAGCCATTCCCACAGGGTGGACGCAGATAGTGTTTACAGCTGTTTACGGAAGCCCTGCTGTCCCCTTCACCATCGAGGACCTAGACAGACTCACGTCGAGAAAGGACTTCCTCATAGCGGGAGATCTCAACTGTAAACACACGAGCTGGAACAGTCGCGTGTCAAATCAGGCAGGCCGGACACTGGCTGGCCAGGCATCAACCAAAAACTTTACAGTCCTGGCGACCAACGAGCCGACGTACTATCCTTCAAACTACAGGCATCTCCCCGACGTACTGGATGTAGTCCTGACGGATCTCGACACGCTACCAGAAGATCTCGAAGCCCTGAATGAACTCGACTCCGACCATCTCCCGGTCTTCGGAAGAATATCACTGAGGACAAATCCTAGACTGGCTTACCACAGGAGGAAGATACCCAGAAGTGACTGGGAATAGTATCGACGGGTACTGTCAGAGGCTATTCCATTAACATGGAGGTAAATTCCCCGGAAGAAGTGGATAGCTCCATTACCCTTCTGACGGCTACAATACTCGAAGCGTACCGTGGAACAACTGTATTCGAGACGCCACCGGTGACGTTGAAGAGGGATGACCCTGAGCTAAGCTTCATGATAGCCCTCAAGAGGGAAGCGCGTAGGGAATGGCAGCAGCACCGGGACCCGAGGCATCGGGCTGAGTACAACAGGCTAAGAGCCCTGGTGCGCAGGAAGGCCAAAGCTCTAAAGACCTCCAACTGGAACGAATTCGTAACGAACACTTTAGCCGTGGACGGCAACGTGTGGAAGGCGTCGAGACAACTCAAAGGCACGAAAGGAAAGACGGGGACCACGGTCATCCACGGAAGAAGAGGGTTAGTACACCGGGGAGAGGCCAAGACAGAGGCCATAGCTGAATCACTGGAAGATCAGTTCAAGGCAAACTCAGAGCCCCAAGACGAAGAGTTTACCAGGACTGTAAGAAGAACGGTTGGGGTTTATTTAGCAGATCCGGTCATAGAACTACCACCCCCCATCACCAGGAATGAAGTCTCCCACCAGGTGGAAAAATTGAAGCCACGAAAAGCGGCAGGCCAAGACAGGATCTCAAACGAGATATTACGACACGCACCGGAAGGCGTAATCCAACTATTAACAAAAATGTTTTCAAAGGCATTGCTGGCAGGTTACTTCCCGGAGGCATGGAAAGTTGCCGACGTTGTCTCATTGCCTAAACCAGGCAAGGACCGCAAATTCCCGCAGAACAGGCGGCCCATCTGTCTTCTTAGCAATATAGGGAAACTATTTGAAAAAATAATTTTGCAGCGGCTGAAAGCCTTCGGCAGGGAGCACAGGATTATCCCCGATGCCCAGTTCGGATTTCGGACCCGGCACTCAACGATACATCCGGTCCTGAGCCTAGTGGAGGATGTGACAGAAAGTTTCAATATCGGGGAAGTCACGCTAGCAGTACTTATGGATGTAGAGAAGGCATTTGATAAGGTCTGGCACGCCGGCCTTTTCTACAAATTAATTCAAGCCAATTTCCCAAATGTATATGTGCAGATAATCAACAGCTTTCTAACTGGGCGACAATTCCAGGTCAAGATGGAAGGGAAAAGGTCGCTTCTTCATAGGGTCGGAGCGGGGGTGCCACAGGGGTCGGCACTCTCCCCGTTCCTTTACACTATGTACGTCGCAGACATCCCCACCGACCCGATGATAAAGACCAGGCTCTTCGCAGACGATACAATGTTCTACACCGCCAACAAGAACGTGAAATACGCCCATCGCCGTCTGCAACGATACCTGGACAAGTTCAGCGGTTGGCTGGAAAAATGGAGAGTTAAAGTAAATGCAGAAAAATCGTCAGCCATGTTGATTACTAGGAGGAGACCCCAAACACCGGCTCAGTTTGTAGTATTGGAGGAGGATATCCCCTACAAGAACGCTATGAAATACCTTGGGGTGATGATCGACTCTAGACTCGCATGGAAGGAGCATGTAAACTATACAAGAAAAAAGGCAATGGGGGCATTCATCGCAAACTACGGCCTGCTCAAGACCCCAGTGCTAGGGATCAACAACAAGATGCTACTATACAAGAGTTTAGTACAACCAATACTGTTATACGGATGTGAGGCGTGGGGGTATGCCCCAGAGTCAGTGTTAGGTACACTGCAAACAGTACAAAACAAGGTGATTAGGAGTATCCTAGGTGTCAACACCCGATCCAGCAACGAGTTCATTCACGCTACCACTGGCTGTGCGACATTACAGGAAATCTTCCGGCAGCGAGGCAACAAGTTCTATAAACGAGCCCGCGAGGTAGAGGATAACGCCATAATTAGAAGACTCGGCCAATACGACCCCCATGAGACAAGGAGATACAAGAAGCCCCGATTCTAATGAGAAATACACCTGCACACCTTCCCAATCAGCCCCTTCCTAATAACCACTCCTCTTCTAAGCATAGCCAATCCCTGGGTCCCCATCCTCTCACGACCCCACAATTATGAACCAGAATCATTCTATTCACACTTTCACATTCATCAACGCCATCTTCGCTTAGTGACTAATATTATTCCATGTATTTTCTTTCAGCTCGTCTAGAACTTACTTACACACTACACCACTCACATCGGGCCTAACTGCGCATGTGTTTTCCATCACAGTGTATGAGGGCTCGATCTAGCTACTACACACAAACACTGCTGCTCCCAACATACAAACCTTCACCCACCAACTCCATTTTCCCTTCACAATCAACTTACACACTCACACATAAAGGTTATGATCTGTGACTACAGATCGGTACTTTAGGCAAAAAATAGCCGCCTACTTCCTCTGAAAGTCGCTTCTGACACTCAGAGTTAGTAGTTTAAGGCAAACAAGGGAGCTGCTGCGAGCTGAAAACACACAGAGAGAATACCAATACAAACAGAGAGTGCCAATACAAATTAAGAGTGCCGGTCGCATAAATCTAACAAATTATTAACAGTGCCGGTAACATAAATATAGCAGTAATTCACAATGCCAATAACTGAAATCTGCAGTTAAACTAAGCTGTATCATATAAACTTATATCTTCAGTGCTGAAGATAAATAACTTTAATAAATCTTGTGCAACATTAAAGGTCTTATTTATTTAGTTAAAATATCGCACATAATTCCGTATCAATATAATTGGCGCTCGATCACGGGGATATAAATACCAATTATATCATCAAAATACCGTACCGCTTGATTACAGGAAATCTTCCGGCAGCGAGGCAACAAGTTTTATAAACAGCCCGCGAGGGAGAGGATAACGCCATAATTAGAAGACTCGGCCAATACGACCCCCATGAACAAGGAGATACAAGAAGCCCCGATTCTAATGAGAAATACACCTGCAC
>JBCFYV010001722.1:0-46727 GCA_039000515.1 Timema cristinae
TGTGAGGATACAAACAAAGTAAACAGGCCAACCAAAGGGCCCATTTATCTATATTCTCCACGAACTCACCCCTCAATTATGTTGATGTTCATAACATCAGGAGAGGCGAACGATCAAGCAGGAAAACATTGATTTAGATAACTATATGTCATTGATAACAATTTGTAGTTTTATTGAATGAGAAAAATAAACTTGAACATAGTATGAAATACGTAATTTGGTTGCACAATCTTGACTTACTTACAATTAAAGTAACCTTTAGTATACGATCATAATATCGAATCGACAACAACGAATAATGAACCTTATAAGCTCACAGGCTAATGATTTAAATGACGACAATATTCCAATACAAAGTCTGGCTATGCAGACAAAACATGCTCCTTACGTAACGATAACACAACACTATTGCCGTATGGGCCATTCAGTTAAAAAAGGGACCATACCAAAATATTTATACCTTTACATTTACAATATAAAAAACTTCCCATTGCCTGATGGCAATTTAGATATAAACAATTTCCCACAGATATCCCTGTTATATCAGTCGCACAAAGAATATTCCCTACCAAACAATTAGAATAGACGCCATATTGGCGATGCAAAACAAACATTTATTATTCCAAGTCCAGAATAGATTCCAACGTTTATAGTGATGCAAAGTTCTAAGTCCAAATATGTTAGGCATTTTATAAGTCCAATACAACGAAAAGACTCTAAGTTCAAAACTGATTAACATATTTATCTAAGTCCAAATATTTTGGCAAACTATAAAATTTGATATTCCAAGTCCAAAAACTTTTGATATTTCATAAGTCCCAATTTTTGACACGTTTACAAGTTAAATTACCAAGTAAATATTCTAAGTCCTAAAACGTTTTTACAAGCTAAATTACCACGAAAATATTCTAAGTCCAAAAATATTTGCATTTTTATAAGTCCAAGTTTTAACATTAGTAAAGTGTTTTTAGTGTTTTCAGGGCACAAAAGTAGTGGGATGAGGCTTCTTATGGCCCGCTTATGCACACATAGTTTTTTCAGGACAGTGGCAGGTTGAGGGGGTGGAGGAGGTGTGAGGGCGAGGAAGATCCTGAGTCGGGAAGCTGCGGGGGGGGCATGGGTTTGTATGATTGGTTCAGAGGAAGCCCACCCCATTCCCTCGGCGTGAACTCGCGGATGCGTACTATCTCTCCTCCTCTCTCTCTCATTAGTATACAACGCAGGTATATCGGAACAGTGGCTTGTCGTAGAGGTGGGTGAAGGGGTGGGGGGAGGTTGACTCGAGGGTGTTTTCTCTCAAGATGGGTCAGCTCACTTCCCTTCATGCCTTGTGCCCGCTCATGATCATATAGATGTGCGGTAAGGTCTACCCTTTGTCCCCCCTAGGTTATGACCAACACAGCTGCACAGTTTTCTTGACGAAGAATCTCGCATCGTGCGAGTCGTGAGGATTCTCTCCATCCAGGGTTCAATCCTTTTTGTGAGACCTCCAGAGGGGTGTAGGTCTCTCTATCTCTCTCTCTCTCCTAGGTTCCGGCTTCAATCCTGGGAACTCTCCTGAGGGAATGTAGGGTTCTCCCGCATCGTGCGAGTCGTGAGGATTCTGGGTTCAATCCTGGGAACTCTCCTGAGGGAATGTAGGGTTCTCCCGCATCGTGCGAGTTGTGAGGATTCTCCTCTCCTGCAGTCCAGTTTATTACCTTTACACCGGAAAGATTTCTCGTTCTCTAATTACCTTACACGATGATAATGTGGAAAAACAGTTTAGCGCCCGACTGGTATCGAACCCTCGATCCTAATTCTCGACAGTTCAGTTTATCGACCTTTCTCCAAAAAAAGATTTCTCTTCGCATATCAAATTTGAGTAATCAAATAGCCTACGTAACCCGATGATAATATGGAAAAAACAGTTTAGGGCCCGACTGTATCGAAACCTGATCCTACTTCTCGACAGTCCAGTTTATCGACCTTTCTCCAAAAAAGATTTCTCTTCGCATATCAAATTTGAGTAATCAAATAGCCTACGTTACCCGATGATAATATGGAAAAAAACAGTTTTCAAAACATATCGGATGATGATGTGTTTGTTTTTCCGCACTCTCTCTCCAAGCAAATGAGGGTTCCCCTTTCAGGATGAACGATTTTACTCATGGTACAATCGGATAAAACCTTTTTCGAAACATATAGGAAGATGATGTGTTTGTTTTTTCCATCCTCTCTCCAAGCAAATGCAGGTCCCCCTTCCAGGAAGAACGATTTTACTCACGATACATTCGGATAAAACTTTTTTCAAAATATATGGATGATGATGTGTTTGTTTTTCCATCCTCCCTCCAAGCAAATGAGGCACCGCTTCCAGGAAGAGAACGATTTTACTCATGTTACATTCGGATAAAACCTTTTTCAAAACATATCGGATGATGATGTGTTTTGTTTTCCATCCTCTCTCCAAGCAAATGAGGGTCCACTTCCAGAAGAACGATTTTACCAAAATTCGTAAAAAGAGGAGATCCAGGTTTCGAATCCCGGTCAGGGTGAACTGAGGTTGGTTTTTCTCACTCTCTCTCCAAGCAAATGCGGCTCCTAATTCAACCTTCCCAATTCCTAATCCATTAGCGTAGGAAGATCGAGGTTCGAGGCGAAATGAGGGTTGGTTTTTCTTTACTCTCAATTCTATACGTACATTCCACTTCATGTTACTCGTAAAACGAGGAGATCGGGGGTTCGAATCTCGGGCAGGGTGAACTGAGGGTTTGGTTTTTCTACTCTCCCTCAAGCAAATGTGGTTCCTTAACCCATTAGCGTAGAGGAGATCGAGGTTCGAATCTTGGCAGGTGAACTGAGGTTGGTTTTTCCACTCTCCCTTAATGCAAATATGGGTTCACTTCCTTTAAGCTAATACGGGCGTACTTACTGATTTCATTAGCTAGCTCCATTTAACTTCGTGATTCAATAGCTATCTCCATTTTAACATCGTGATTTCATTAGCTATCTCCATTTAACATCGTGATTCATTAGCTATCTCCATTTAACATCGTGATTCATTAGCTTCCTCCATGTAGCATTATGATTCATTAGCTAGCTCCATGTATTATCATGATTCATTAGCTAGCTCCATGTAACATCATGATTGATTAGTACTTCCATGTAACATCATGATTCATTAGCTACCTTCATGTAACATCGTGATTCATTCGCTATCTCCATTTAACATCATGATTCATTCGCTTCCTCTATGTAGCATTATGATTCATTAGCTACCTTCATGTAACATTATGATTCACTAGCTATCTCCATTTAACATCGTGATTCATTCGCTTCCTCTATGAGCATTATGATTCATTAGCTATCTCCATTTAACATCGTGATTCATTAGCTTCCTCCATGTAGCATTATGATTCATTAGCTACCTCCATGTAACATCATGATTCATTAGCAACCTCCATGTAACATAATGATTCATTAGCTACCTCCATGTTACATCATGATTCATTAGCTACCATCCATGTAACATCATGATTCATTAGCTATCTCCATTTAACATCGTGATTCATTAGTTCCTCCATGTAGCATTATGATTCATTAGCTAGCTCCATGTATTATCATGATTCATTAGCTAGCTCCATTAACATCATGATTGATTAGCTACTTCCATGTAACATCATGATTCATTAGCTACCTTCATGTAACATCGTGATTCATTAGCTAACTCCATGTAGCATTATAGATTCATTAGCTACCTCCATGTAAGATCATGATTCATTAGCTAGCCCCATGTAACATCACGATTCATTAGCTACCTCCATTGTAACATAATGATTCATTAGCTACCTCCATGTAGATACAACTTGATGAATTCATAGTAGCTCATTGAGGTAATGGAGGTAACTTCATGAGATAGTAGCTCATTGAGACAACTGGATGTATTTGAACACTGTATTAGCTCTCTGAGATAGCGGTTCATTGAGACAACAGGATGAATTCATACTAGCGATTAACTAGCTCTCTGAGATAGCTCCTCGAGATAACTATCTCCTTGAGATAACTTCAAGAGATGACAGGTCATTAAGACACTGAATTGGTTCATATTATCTCCTTGAGACGACTATCTCATTGAGACAACTGGATGGATTTGAAACACTGTACTAGCTCTCTAGCTCTTGAGACAACAGGATAGATTCATACTAGCTCTTGAAATTGGTCCAAGAGATAGTTGCTCATTGAGACGGCCAGATGAATTTGAAACACTGTATTAGCTCTCTGAGATAGCGGCTCATTGAGACAACAGGATGAATTCATACTAGCTCATTGAGGTAATGAGGCAACTTCATAAGATAGTGACTCATTGGGACTTCAGGATAGATTCATACTAGTGATTAACTAGCTCTCTGGGATAGCTCTTGCGAGATAACTATCTCCTTGAGATAACTTCGTGAGATGACCGGTCATTAAGAAGATGAATTGGTTCATATTAGCTCCTTGAGACGAGTACCTCATTGAGACAACTTCATGGATAGTAGTTCATTGAGACGGGTGGATGGATTCATACTAGTGATTAACTACTCTCTCATTAAGACGGCTGTATGGGAATCATACTAACTCTTGAAATTGACTCATGAGATAGTAGCCGTTGCGTTAACCCTCCGTGATATAGATTGTTACGATAAGCCCATGTTTCGGAGAGTCGTTCAGAACGATTAACATATATCATTGTCAGGAATACCGATTCAAGATTCTCGTTTATGATAATGAACTACCTAGGAACCCGTTCAGTCCGATTAAAATCAAAGGTATTCTTCCTGCAGCTGTGTTGATTCATAACCTAGGGGGGACAAAGGGTAGACCTTACCGATCGTCTCTATGATAATGAGCTGGACAAGGGATGGAGGGAAGTGAGCTGACCCATCTCGAGAGAAAAAACCCTCGAGTCAACCTCCCCCCACTCTTCATTCAACCTCCACGACAACCCACTGTTCTGATAATCTTGCGTTGTATACTGATGAGAGAGAGAGAGAGAGACAGAGAGATAGAGCCCGCGCTCTCGAGTCCACGTAGATGGAGGGGAGGGGACCTTCACCCATAGCTAATGAATCATAATGCTACATGGAGTAGCTAATGAATCATGTTGTTACATGAAGGTAGTTAATGAATCACGATGTTACATGAATGTAGCTAATGAATCACGATGTTACATGGAGGTAGCTAATGAATCACAATGTTACATGGGGGTAGCTAATGAATCATGATGTTACATGAAGGTAGTTAATGAATCAACATGTTACATGAAAGGTAGTTAATGAATCACGATGTTACATGAATATAGCTAATGAATCATAATGCTATATGGAGGTAGCAATGAATCGTGATGTTACATTGGAGGTAGCTAATGAATCATGATGTTACATGGAGGTAGCTAATGAATCACGATGTTACATGAATGTAGCTAATGAATCATAATGCTATATGGAGGTAGCAATGAATTATATTGCTACATGAGGTAGCTAATGAATCAAAATGTTACATGGAGGTAGCTAATGAATCATGATGTTACATGGAGGTAGCTAATGAATCATGATTTTACATGAAAGTAGTTAATGAATCACGATGTTTACATGAATGTAGCTAATGAATCATAATGGTACATGGAGGTAGCTAATGAATCGTGATGTTACATGGAGGTAGCTAATGAATCATGATGTTACATGGAGGTAGCTAATGAATCACCAATGTTACATGGGGGTAGCTAATGAATCATGATGTTACATGAAGGTAGTTAATGAATCACGATGTTACATGAATGTAGCTAATGAATCATGATGTTACATGGAGGTAGCTAATGATGTTACATGAATATGCTAATGAATCATAATGCTACATGGGGTAGCTAATGATGTTACATGAATGATGCTAATGAATCATAATGCTACATGGAGGTAGCTAATGAATCGCGATGTTACATGGATCTAGCTAATGAATCACGATATTACATGAAGATTGCTAATGAATCACGATGTTAAATGGAGCTAGCTAATGAATCATGATCTTACATGGAGGTAGCTAATGAATCATAATGCTACATGGAGTTAACCAATGAATCATTATGTTACATGGAGGTAGCTAATGAATCATAATGCTATATGTAGTTAGCTAATGAATCACGATGTTACATGAGGTAGCTAATGAATCGTGATGTTACATGGAGGTAGCTAATGAATCATGATCTTACATGGAGGTAGCTAATGAATCGTGATGTTACATGGAGGTTGTTAATGAATCATGATGTTACATGGAGGTAGCTAATGAATCGTGATGTTACATGGATCTAGCTAATGAATCACAATCTTACATGGAGGTAGCTAATGAATCATAATGCTACATGGAGTTAACCAATGAATCATTATGTTACATGGAGGTAGCTAATGAATCATGATGTTAAATGAGGTAGTTAATGAATAACGATGTTACATGAATGTAGTTAATGAATCATGTTGTTACATGAAGGTAGCTAATGAATCACGATGTTACATGGGGTAGCTAATGAATCATGATGTTACATGAAGGTAGTTAAAGAATCACGATGTTACATGAAGGTAGTTAATGAATCACGATGTTACATGAATGTAGCTAATGTATCATAATGCTATATGGAGGTAGCTAATGAATCATAATGCTACATGGAGGTAGCTAATCAATCGTGATGTTACATGGAAGTAGCTAATGAATCACGATGTTACAGGGAGGTAGCTAATGAATCATGTTGTTTACACGGAGGTAGCTAATGAATCACGATGTTACATGAATTGTAGCTAATCAATCATAATGCTATATGGAGGTAGCTAATGAATCATAATGCTACATGGAGGTAGCTAATGAATCGTGATGTTACATGGAAGTAGCTAATGAATCATAATGTTACATGGAGGTAGCTAATGAATCATGATGTACATGAAGGTAGTTTAATGAATCACGATGTTACATGAATGTAGCTAATGAATCATAATGCTACATGGAGGTAGCTAATGAATCATGATGTTACATGGAGGTAGCTAATGAATCATAGATGTTACATGGAGCTAGCTAATGAATCACGATATTACATGAAGATAGCTAATGAATCACGATGTTAAATGGAGCTAGCTAATGAATCATGATCTTACATGGAGGTAGCTAATGAATCATAATGCTACATGGAGTTAGCTAATGAATCACGATGTTTCATGTATGTAGCTAATGAATCATGATGTTACATGGAGCAAGCTAATGAATCACGATTACATGAAGGTAGCATATGAATCACGATGTTAAATGGAGTTAGCTAATGAATCACGATGTTACATAGAGTTAGCTAATGAATCACAATTTTACATGTAGGTAGATAATGAATCATGATTTTACATAAAGATAGCTAATGAATCACGATATTACATGAAGGTAGCTAATAAATCATGATGTTACATGGATCTAGCTAATGAATCATGATCTTACATGGAGGTAGCTAATGAATCATAATGCTACATGGAGTTAGCCAATGAATCACGATGTTACATGGAGGTAGCTAATGAATCATGATGTTACATGGAGCTAGCTAATGAATCATGATGTTACATGAATGTAGCTAATGAATCATTATGTTACATGGAGGTAGCTAATGAATCACGATGTTACATGGAGATAGCTAATGAATCACGATGTTAAATGGAGATAGCTAGTGAATCATGATGTTCATGGAGGTACTAATGAATCATAATGCTACATAGAGGAAGCGAATGAATCACGATGTTAAATGGAGATAGCTAGTGAATCATGATGTTACATGGAGGTAGCTAATGAATCATAATGCTACATAGAGGAAGCGAATGAATCACGATGTTAAATGGAGATAGCTAATGAATCATAATGCTACATAGAGGAAGCGAATGAATCACGATGTTAAATGGAGATAGCTAGTGAATCATAATGTTACATGAAGGTAGCTAATGAATCATAATAGCTACATAGAGGAAGCAAGAATCACGATGTTAAATGGAGATAGCTAATGAATCACGATGTTAAATGGAGATAGCTAATGAATCACGATGTTAAATGGAGATAGCTATTGAATCACGAAGTTAAATGGAGCTAGCTAATGAATCAGTAAGTACGCCCGTATTAGCTTAAAGGAAGTGAACCCATATTTGCATTAAGGGAGAGTGGAAAAACCAACCCTCAGTTCACCTGCCAAGATTCGAACCTCGATCTCCTCTACGCTAATGGGTTAAGGAACCACATTTTGCTTGAGGGAGAGTAGAAAAACCAATCCTCAGTTCACCCTGCCAAGATTCGAACCTCGATCTCCTCTACGCTAATGGGTTAAGGAACCACATTTGCTTTGAGGGAGAGTAGAAAAACCAACCCTCAGTTCACCCTGCCCGAGATTCGAACCCCCGATCTCCTCGTTTTACGAGTAACATGAAGTGGAATGTACCGTATAGAATTGAGAGTAGAAAAACCAACCCTCATTTCGCCTCGAACCTCGATCTCTCCTACGCTAATGGATTAGGAATTGGGAAGGTTGAATTAGGGAGCCGCATTTGCTTGGAGAGAGAGTGAGAAAAAACCAACCCTCAGTTCACCCTGACCGGGATTCGAAACCTGGATCTCCTCTTTTTACGAATTTTGGTTAAAATCGTTCTTCCTGGAAGTGGACCCTCATTTGCTTGGAGAGAGGATGGAAAAACAAACACATCATCATCCGATATGTTTTTGAAAAAGGTTTTATCCGAATGTAACATGAGTAAAATCGTTCTTCCTGAAAGGGGAACCCTCATTTGCTTGGAGAGAGGTGGAAAAAACAAACACATCATCATCCGATATGTTTTGAAAACTGTTTTTTCCATATTATCATCGGGTTACGTAGGCTATTTGATTACTCAAAATTTGATATGCGAAGAGAAAATCTTTTTTTGGAGAAAGGTCGATAAACTGAACTGTCGGGAATTAGGATCGGGGTTCGATACCAGTCGGGTGCTAAACTGTTTTTCCACATTATCATCGTGTAAGGTAATTAGAGAAAGAGAAATCTTTCCGGTGTAAAGGTAATAAACTGGACTGCAGGAGAGAGAGAATCCTCACAACTCGCACGATGCGGGAGAACCCTACATTCCCTCAGGAGAGTTCCCAGGATTGAAGCCGGAACCTAGGAGAGAGAGAGAGATAGAGAGACCTACCCCCCCTCTGGAGGTCTCACAAAAAAGGATTGAACCCAGGATGGAGAGAATCCTCACGACTCGCACGATGCGAGATTCTTCGTCAAGAAAACTGTGCAGCTGTGTTGGTCATAACCTAGGGGGACAAAGGGTAGACCTTACCGCACATCTATATGTTAATGAGCGGGCACAAGGCATGAAGGGAAGTGAGCTGACCCATCTTGAGAGAAAACACCCTCGAGTCAACCTCCCCCCACCCCTTCACCCACCTCTACGACAAGCCACTGTTCCGATATCCTGCGTTGTATACTAATGAGAGAGAGACAGAGGAGGAGAGATAGTACGCATCCGCGAGTTCACAGCCGAGGGGAATGGGGTGGGCTTCCTCTGAACCAATCATACAAACCCATCCCCCTCCCCCGCAGCCTCCCGACTCAGGATCTTCCTCCCCTCACACCTCCTCCACCCCCCTCAACCGCCATTGTCCTGAAAACACTGTGTGTGCATAAGCGGGCCATAAGAAGCCCTCATCCCACTACTTTTGTGCCCTGAAAACACTAAAAACACTTTACTGACATTATTACAAGTTAAATTACCACAAAAATATTCTAAGTCCAAACATGTTCTGAATATTTAAAGGTTGAATACGACGAGATATATTTTAAGTCCGAAATGTTTTCCATAATAACGTCGTACCTTGCGAATATTTCCTGGACACACAAGGTGTGTCCTAAAGGACAGCCTACCAAGAAGTACCGTCCATGTCGAACTACACCGGTATTTTTGCGATTATACAAGCTCAAAGAGGGGGAAGAAAGGTAAATACAAAACATCGGTCAACACGAGAAAATGACGAGTGGGAGGGGTTAAAATATCGAGGTCAACACACGCGGAGATGTTAGAGTTTACGTCGACCAATTAACACTGGCATAACAATCCATTTTGCACAGGCGCGTCCCACACATTATCCACACCCCACCCCGAGGAATAGAACATTTTACAAGTCCAAGATATTTCCTCGTATAGTTGATTGATATTTTGGTGGTGGCAAGTTGTTGTCTTTTTGTGAGTGGGAAACAGTAGGTTGGCGCAGCGATAATTGGGCAATTTGGTGAGTTTTTCTTGTATTAAACTCTTTTTTGGAGCATATATCTCAAATAAATGCTACAGTCCTGACTATAAGACTGGGACTATAGCCTGACATGTTGTAGGGATAGTGGTCCTGACTATAAGACTGGGACTATAGCCTGACATGTTGTAGGGATAGAGTACCTGACTATAAGACTGGGACTATAGCCTGACATGTTGTAGGGGTAGTGTACCTGACTATAAGACTGGCACTATAGCCTGACATATTGTAGGGATAGTGGTCCTGACTATAAGACTGGGACTATAGCCTGACATATTGTAGGGATAATGGTCCTGACTATAAGACAGGGACTATAGCCTGACAGGTTGCACGGATAGTGGTCCTGACTATAAGACAGGGACTATAGCGGGGACGCGGCAGTTGGCCTAATATGCATTTGGCCTAAAAATGAAACCAAAAGTCATTTGGCCTAAAAGGCATTTGGCCTAAAAGGCGTTTGGCCTAAAGGCGTTTGGCCTAAAGGCGTTTGGCCTAAAGGCGTTTGGCCTAAAGGCAGTTGGCCTAAAAGGCAGTTGGCCTAAAAGGCATTTGCCTAAAGTCATTTGGCCTAAAATGTAAATTTAAAACCTTCGGTTTATCTTCGGAAAGTAAAAGGTACTGTTAGTTGTTTCATCTGAATATGATAGCACAACTGATGCAAGGTAGTTACAATATTTCTAAAAACATTGACAATATCCTACATACAACTAGATCAGTAGTTCACAAAACACTAATCACCTTTTTTATATATAGATTTCCGATATATTTCCTTGTTAATATTATCTCACGGTCATAAAGTTAACGAAAAACAATAAGAAAATCCCATTCTCAGCATCGTTTACGCTCGGTAAAATTATATGCGTACATTCAAATTATGGGGACTTTTGACAACTTATTCCGAAAGGCAAATGAAAGTGGAAACCAATATTCTACCCCACCACTTTAAATTTGTCTGAAGTGACGCCCGATTTGTTTTTACCGCTACTGAGATATATATGAACATATTTTTTTTTTTCTATTGTATTAATATTAATATATAAATAAAAGTGACGTATTAAATAAATTTTGCCAGTAAAATATTACAATTGTCATATAATATATAAATATATATATATAAATATATATATATATATATATAAACTTAAATTATGGTTTTGACTAGATCCTTAACCTCTATTATTATTATTGTTAGAATATTATAACTATTATTATATAAAATTAGTACAGTTATTTTTTTTTCAAACAGTGTAACTATTTTTACTACGGTGATATATTAACAACATGGGCTATGTTAACACAATAGGTCCTTTGTTTAAAAACTATATACTAATTTCCCTCATAGTAATTTGCAAAGCATTCTCAGGAATTATTTCAACTTGTGAAAAAAATACAAAAGATTTTATGGAATTGTCGTTGGTCTTTTTTTAAGTCTTCATAAAACGTAAAAATACAAAATGTGGTAGCCTTTACAGGATTATAAATTCCTAGGGCAAGAAAAACGTACAATGTAAGCAAGTGGACCTCCGAAAAAGCCAATGGCTGCAGCAGAGGCCAGAGGGATAAATCTGACGAGCTTTGGTTGGTAAAAATATCTCACCGCTAGGATCGCTTGTGTTCTCCCATTCCAAAAAGTGACACTCTTATAGCCAAGAGGCAAACAGACGTGACTCAAGTTGGCCCGCCACATTGCCGAAAAAAAATCTTTTTTTGTCTAATCGTTTGTGCTCTATTTATGCTCATATGTGCCCGAACATGAACATTTGTGCTGTTAAACTGGCCTTTTTAGAAAATATTTAATGTGGTGGGCCAACTTGAGCTCAAGCTAGCCCGCCACATATTGAAAAACACAACATAACCAAATTTATTTAAGTCAATCCATTGTGTTCCATTTGTGCTCATTATGTGCCCGAAAATGAACATTTGTGCTTTAAAATTAGAAAATCTAGAGAACATTTAATGTGGCGGGCTAACTTGAACCTTCCCTATATCATAAACTGTAGAAAAATATAGTTCAAGCTGGCCAGCCACATTTTTAAATATCAATGTAACAAAATTCTGTATTCACCATTCGTTTGTTCTTAGTTTGTGCTCATATGTGCCCGAACATTAACGTTAGGGATGTGAATCTAGGCCTTTTAGATAACATTTAATGAAGGCGATCCAACTAGAGCTCAAGCTAGCCCACCACATTAATTGTTTTCTAGATTTTCTAATTATAGAGCACAAATACTTATTTTTGGGCACATATGAGCACAAACGAAAAACAAACGAATGGTGAATACAGAATTTTGTTACATTGATATTTAAAAATGTGGGGGGGCCTGCTTGAATTCAATTTTTCTACGGGTTAGGGTATAAAGGAAGACTCAAGTTAGCCCGCCACATTAATTGTTCTTTAGATTTTATAATTTTAAAGCACAAATGTTCATTTTCGGGCACATATGAGCACAAATGGAGCACAATGGATTTACTTAAATAAATTTTGTTATGTTGTGTTTTTCAATATGTGGTGGGCTAGCTTGAGCTCAAGTTGGCCCACCACATTAAATATTTTCTAAATTGGCCAGTTTAACAGCACAAATGTTCATGTTCGGGCACATATGAGCAAAAATAGAGCACAAACGATTAGACAAAAAAGGTTTTTTTCAGCAATGTGGCGGGCCAACTTGAGTTACGTGGCAAACAGGCTAAATCTTCTCTTTTTCTCTTCTCCGTCGCACTCTACAAGAGACTTTGAAGGGTGGGATTAGGCAGCAGTCCTTTCCACCCTCCATTCCTAATAATAGCAAACGACCTTGAAGTAAACCATAACAAAAATTCATTGTTCCCCGGCAACTTTCCTTTGGTTCTTTTTCAAACCCACTAACATAATTTATTTTGAGTTTCACGAGTTGTTGGCGGGTACCTCTGTCTTGCTTCATCCTTTGCTTTATATAGATTAAATAATGTATTGATTTGTATATTTTTGTGTAAAGTTTAGTGATATCTAATTTTTAAAAATATGTATTTCATCTTCATTTTTGAAAGAAAGATTTTTACTATAAAATAATGAATCGAGGACAAAAATGTGCATACCACGCCTGCTCAATTACATGATGTACTTAAGGTAATTTTTTCCTAAATGGTTTCCCGTTTTTCCACGCAAACGAGGGTACTTCTCATAATTCTATCTTCCTCATACCTACCTTCTAATTGCTATTATATGTGGAAAGCATTGACTGGCGTGAAGATACAATGAAAAAACAACACTACTAGAGCTTACTCTATTTACTTGAAAAACATATTTTAGACAGTGAAAATACATCATATTCAATTATAACAAATGTACATATTTGTATAATTATAACTACATTTAAACTTTATTTAACATTTTTAAGATAAATACTATACTTACTATGTTGACTTAATAATATAAAATGAGAGACTCCTTTAACACACTGGCTCAGAAAGTATTCATTATTAACTATATATATATGTTATAATCTAAACCTTTTTTAAAGGGTTTTGAACTAAAAGTTTGGTACCCTTTAATTAAATAAAAGCTAATGGATATACTTTTGATTTTTTTCATTTGACGAGAAAAAGGGGCATTATAAGTTCATAAAAACCATTTTAATAACTATCATATTTATTAATTAAATTATATCTATGATAAAATGACCTCTAACTAAGCGTTTACTTAGAACCACTGGCGCACTCATTGGGGTGGAGTAAACGGGGCACCTTCCCCCATAACCCCTAATAATTTCAATACAAACATAAATTGTATACTTTATAACTAAAACATTAGACACAGAAGATGAGTCGTATACATAGGCTCCTTTTTAAGACTTGGTTTAAGACTTTATATTCAAAACACACACATATTAAAAGTGCCACTTATATTCTCATTTGAAAAAAGTACAACCATAGTAGCTTCCATACATTGTATACAAGAAAATGTATATAACTAGTAGCCACCTTTTCTGGTAATTAAGTTCGTTTTAGTTTTTAGTTTCTTAACACAAGATATGGGTTATTAAACCGAGGACCTCGCTTATATAGAGATTCAGAATCACTCGCACCCCACCCAATTTCGGTTAAAATTAATACTAAAGTACTTCGAACTGACAAAGCTACCAGAGCGTGTTATTCAACACATTAACATATATTGACTTAGACAGGGGTTCTCACATTTTAGACCGAAGGAGCCTTTGTACCAGAAAAATGAATGGCCGAACTCTCATAAAAATATTTACACTATATTATGATCATTCAATAAAATACATTTAAATCTCACAAGTTTTTTTATAATTTAATACATGAATGAATATAAAAGAAGAACTACCTACACCCCGCCCTCCGCGTCACTGAAAAACAAGTTATATTTTGAGTGCGATGATTTTATGAGTATCAGGTAGTTTATAGCGTTAATACCAACGTACCAGTTTTTTATTTGTGTACATAGGTGTAATTTTTTTTTATCACGTAATATATAATTATTTTGTTAACAACACAAAACCGTACTAAATGTTGAATTCAATACACAGTCCAACACTTTATTTCAGTTGGTAGCGTGTTTGTATACTGAGCTAAAGGCCCCGGGTTCGATTCCGGAATGTCCGAAAAAACGTATCATTGGTTGACTGTGCTTTTCCCCTTTCACAATGATGAATTAACTGCCAGGGGGCTGGATGCTGTATTTGTTCTAGATTTAAGTTAGTTTGTCAGACTCTGAAGAAATAATCTACATTCTACGGTGTGTCTGTCATTAGTTCTATATCGAGTGTCCTCATTGAGCGTGAACTGGGAAAGAGGGAAGGGTTAATAGGGGGGGGTATTAACAAATTTTTCTCTACCCCATCGAAATGTGCCTCCCTCCATTTTGTTAAACTTGCCTCTGATATTACTTGAATTTGAAGCTGAAAGATGGTTTGCATCAAACTTCAAAAAGATTATATAACAATCTATTATTATTTTTAAATGCTTAAGGAACACCCCCAAATAGCTTTTAGTGGCATTCCATTTTCAAATATTTTCCACTGGCTTGGAGTCAAGCACCTAAAAACTCCTTAAAAATAGTGTTTTTACAAACTACCTCGCCCAACACTAAAAAAGCTTCGCAGATACTCTTGATAGTAATCACAATAGGTTTTTTTTTCATTGTGACTTACTACCCGTTTGAGTTGTACACATACATCAATTTACCTAATGAACCAGGAATTTGAGGAATGTTTACATTTTAGATTGAATGTACCTACATTTGCGTATATTGAGAGTGGGGTACAATTTTAGGGAAAAATACCCTTGTTACACCCGGCTGGGACTTGAACTTCAATCTTAGAGGACAACTTTATTTCCAATGAGGGGGGGCGGGTGGGGGAATAGGTGGAGGACACACATATTATCTCCAACTTTGGGAGGGGGGCATATATTATTACCAACTTAAATAACACAAATGTAGCTGAATCTAATACTCCCCTTTAAATATATAGTTTTATACACTCAGTTGAACATTAATATAAATTCAAGATTTTCACTATACTACAAATTGGTTTATGAATAGGCCTACTTTCAAGAGGGTTATTAATTTATATTGAAAAATTTAACACATAATTTAAGTGAACATTTACTTCACCAAATACCTTAATGCTTTCATTAAACTTGCGTACTATATACATTTGTTCATGTACTAGAATAAACTATGTTCTTGAAAAAACATATTCATGTGTGTCATACAGCCACGGGATTTATTAAATTTAGAAATAATGTTTCCTAAGTATGTTTTAAGATGGCAGGATAACATAAAACTATATCCACTTGCATGGGGAGATTTTTTTTACAGACTACTGTCCACATCAATGAAGCAAGATCGATTTGTTTAATAAGGTTTAAAATGCTTATGTGAAATCTTGCAGTTAAGTAAAACTATTTAAACAAATCATTAAATTCACTATAGAAGGGGACTTTTCCTAAAGTAAAACTATTGGGGGTGACATGTTTTCACGCCATGAAACCACTTACTATTTGTTTCGTAAATCTAATACAATGCCTAGATTCACGGGTGATATATTTTCCCTTGGATAACATTTTCGGAGACATCACAAATAAGGGCGATTTTAATTTGCTTTTTTAAGGAAATTAAGCAGTTAGGACTGAAGGTCTTGTTCACATTTATTAGGTGAAAAAATGTTCTGAGCAATAAAATACGAATCATGACTCCATTTTCCATCTCGTTCAGAAGGGAATACATCTTCATCTGACATCGAATCTTTAGGGAAGTCATGGTGTATAACACCATATCTTTAGATTACTTTTATTGCATACGGCAACGATACAACGCTTACCCGCCCTTTTCTTTGTATCGGTATGACACTTTCGTAACCCTTCACGCATAAATAATAAGAAAGCTTACAAATAAACATACAAACATTTACTATTAACATTGACTTTGGAAGCATTTCTTGACATAAATAAGAAGTTTAGTAACGAGCGCACCCCCTCGGTGGCGTAGATAGCTAACGCGCTAGTCGTGTTGAGATCTATGCTGAGGATGGGGAGATCGAGGTTTGAATCTTGGTCGGGTGAACTGGGGGGGGGGTGTTCTCAATGGTTTTCCACTCTCCCTCCACGCAAATGCGGGTTCTATTCCACTAATTTCAACCTTCCCAATTCCTAATCCATTAGCGTAATTAGTATTAGGCGTATAACCCGAACGGTAGTAAGACGTGGTGCTGAATAATAATTTAAAAAAAGTGCTGCACTACACAGTCACATGATTGAACAGAAGCAAGCTTGGCTAGGTTACGTTCAGACGTTACAGCAGCGCTGCGTTTTAGGGTAGGCTGAATGCTGGCCGGTAAAGTGAACGAGCCTTCCCTACAACTCTAGTAGCTTAGTATAAGGAAGGACCCATCAAGATGACCAAATAAACCTTAAAATTTGAAATTTCTCAGTGAGTTGAGTAATTTGCAGGAGGAAGGGAGCTTGGAGGTCAACATTTTCAAAAACAAATATATTTAATTACTTCTCTGTATTGTAAATAATTTAAATTTATTAATTAGGTACGGGAAACAATACAAATAGACATTTACATAATAATAATAATAATATTTATATTATTTAATATTGCATTCTGAGAAATATGGTGATGGAGTATAATAGAGAAAAAAACTTTTTGAGATTAGGAAAAAAATAAAATTTTGACAGATAAATAAGATAAATCAAATCCCAGATAGCCAAAATAACATTAGACTATAAATTTCTCAAAGTGGGTTGGGTTAATAAGGGGTCCAAAATCTACAAAATTAATAGAAAATACTACATCTCAGTGCCAGTGTCGTTAAAATTGAATTTTGGCATGCCCGTAAATGCACCACTCCAAATAACTAATAAGTCTGAGCATTTTAAAATGTAACTCCATGAAATCAAGGGAATGGGGGGGAGAAGTTTATAAAAAACCTTTTATCTATAGTTTAAAATCGAAATTTGGCTGGCAGGTAGAAGAACAACTATAGATAAAGAAAGTATTCTTAAAACTATGTGTTTAAATGGAGGTTAGAGAAATTATGATTGTGGAGGAGAAGGGAAAATTTTTCAAAAACCAATAGAAACAATTACTAACAGAACAATTTATTTGATAAGCTGAGGTGCTTAGTACTAGAGTGATTCTTTCAAATTAATTCATGTTTAGTTAGTAAATTTAAACTATTTCTTTTGGTGTCATTTCAAACAATGTCTCTGCGTAAGCGAGCAATATTGATGCAAAGAGCATTATTATATAAAATAGATTTATATATATATTTATATATATAGATTTTACTTCTTATAGGTAGTAGTTAATTTGTAGCTTCATCAACATACAAAGTTTCGCCTCATACGTGTCTGAAATTGTATTTTTGGTAGTTTAGATCAGGGTTTCTCAAATGCGAGGCGCGAAGGGATTTCAGATGAAGGTTTGAACCAATTTCTCACTTCTTTCGACTTGCCTAAATTATGATTGACTAAAAATTAATATTCTGTTTGGCCTATGAAGCAATAAAATTAATTATATCTTACAAAACTTTACTATTTTTATAAACTTCTACAAAGCTCTTATCAGAAAATAATTAAATCAATTAAATAATAAATGTCTCATTTTTGTATTTTAACGTAAACAAGTTATTTTATTCTAAGAATAAGAGTCTTAACAATTAATTTTATGTTCATATAAGGCTCAAGACATAGGTTTGAGAAAACCTGGTTTAGATGATTTGCTTAAAAATAAGATAATCTACCAACTTAAATGTGAGCGAAGCCGTGGGAAACCGAGTAAGTTATATGATTATAAAAAAATGAATGATTGATTAATCATTTAGCAAAATTAATAAACAAATATACTTAGAAAGACTGATAAAATATACTTTGGCACTTAAAAAAATTCAAAATTCAAATAATTTTTTTTTATTAAAATGGTTGTAACCACATGTATGTGCTAATTAATAAAAACGGTACGGGTACAAAACTTTATATTTCTGGTACAAAAATTATTATTATTAGCACCACGTCTCTTACTACCCGTTCGGGTTATACGCACTTACGCTAAGTGTAATGTAGGGTGATTGTGAGATGAAATGAAGGACCTACAGTTTAACGTGGAATCCGAACCATGGTTGTGGCTGGCACTCCCCACATTCACAAGATGGCTTGTCAAAAATTAGTACAAAACCTTTGCAATGTAAAAATTCAACATACAAAAGTGGTACTACAGGTTAATGGACGTGCTGCTATACCTTGGGAAGTAGTAAATTTGAGAAAAGACATATATTTTGAAACGGTAGTATATACTATTTAACTAAACACTACACACCTCGCCATCTATAGCATCACTACAAATCTTAACGAATGTTTCCGGAGACAGCAAAACATATTTTAATAAATGGTCTAAAAAATTAACTTTACAAAAAGTCGTTTGGCCTAAAAGGCGTTTGGCCCAAAGGCTTTTGGCCTAAAGGCGTTTAGCCTACACTTTAGGCCAAATGCCTTTTAGGCCAAATGACGGGTACCCCGTTTTATTTGGTCAGATATTGAAGAATAAGATATCATTCAAGTACTCCAAGCCCACAGCAAACAATAGAGAAATTATGTAGTTTAACATCATTGCATTGCTGGTTTGAACTTGGATAAGGGATTGACAGTGAAATGAGAAATTTTGCATATAGCTTATAGTGTGAATTTTATAATTTAAGAAAACGGAAAAAAAAAAATACCCAAAAAGTTTTTTTTAATACTTAAGTCTTTATGAACAATTTAATGTATTTACAATGTTTAAAATGTAACAAGAATCCAACCTTATGTTTAATAAAACATTTTGTGGAAAATCAGGTAAGTCGCTCATTTTCTTGATCCTGATCAATTTATTTTTAATCAAAGTCTATATATAGGTCAATTATAGCAAAATTGTTCATCAAATTCCCCTCTATTCAGCTATTACTAAACAAAGTCTTAACTGAAATAGTGTTTCTGTCGCAATGCTTTTAAATATGTGTTCAAAGTAACCTACGGGGTTACTTTGAAAAGGCGTAACAAAAATTATTATCAGTAAAAATTGACAGGTCCATTTTTTATTACTAATATATTGATAGATTAAACTTGTCCTATGGTTTTAAAAATACAACCATGATTGTACACGGCTTAGTTTTAGAAAATATTCGACAAATATGGTGTTTTCTGTAACAAAGCATCCACATTTGACAGTATTTGATTATCTATCCGTAATTAAATAAATCGGTGCTATGAATTTTGGAAATTGGAAAATTTTTTTTGTGTACTATTGCAATATTATACCATTTGACTTCTTTCTCTTTTTTGTTGTTGGTTTCAACTTTACTGTAAAAAATGTGTTTATTGGGGGTAGGGGTGGAAATACTCAAAATAACATTTTAAAATAGTTTAATTTTAACCCTTAAACGTAATTTGACTAGCAGTTTCTCATCATGCAACATCAATACATGACAAGAAAAGCTCTCACTTGGTTTTCTTGCTCATATACAATGATAGTACATAAAACTTGCATTATTATTCAATATAATTCAATTTAAGATTTTTTTTTGTTTTATTGGTGCTTTATTTAGTTGAGTGAAGATATAAAATATCTTAAATAGTAATTTTTCTGGTGAAGTTTCAAGGGCCCCTCACCCAGATGTAAGTGTTTACCATTTTCATAAAACAAATAATCTTATATCTAGTGTGTCCACCCTAAGAATGCTAGCGAATACATTAAATATCAATCAATTTTTAGCTGAAAAGTTGTGACGGGGGTATAAAAAGCCAATTATAATTATTCCTAAAACAATTTTCTTTGAAATTTGTTCATCCCAAACAATTTAAACAAATAAACCATTTCAATCATTTTTTTGATGAGTAATTGACCTGTGGAAAAGCCCTCTAAAAGTCCAATTTTCTTAACACCACTTTAAATTTGAAAGTGTGTCCTTCCTAAATGATTTTAGCAAAAAATCCTACCACTTTATTTTTAGGATGATTGTGCCGCGGGAAGCTACCCCCCCCCCCCCCCCCCCCTTAAACCCTCCCCAGACATTAAGATTTTCTCAAAAACACTTTTATATTTGAGTTTTTCCCAAACCAGAAAATTTTAACAAGAAATCAATTTCAATTTTCAAATGTGTTGGCCCTTTGGGGGTGGAAACCCCACTTTTAAAGTGAAAGAATTTCTCCCACCAACCCGTTTCAGAATGACGGTTACCATTTAATAATAAGGTGAAAATACTTCTCTCTCTTCGATAGAACTGTGAACTTCAGATTAGTATTTGGAGAAAGGGGCACAAACCCTCTTCTAAAAATTATGTTTTCCAGAAATTTAGGTGATGGTCCTACAATAATAATAGCGCAAACGGTCATTTTTTATGGTCTTCCATTTGGGAATTTAGAGCAATATATCTTTTTTTACAACCCCCCTGGCCTCACCCCCCTTGGTCTAAGATCTAAGTTTGGGGAAAGAAAGGGGAAGAGGTATTCGATAATATAAATAATCTTTAAATCTACACCCTCAACTTTCCACCACAAATAAGATTCCCCCGTGATTATAAATTTCATAAGTGACTTAAACAAAAACTAATAATACATTTTGTTACATTAAACATGAAAAAGAGTAGCAATATTTATTACTTTGCAAATTTTTAAAATGTTCGTTTTAATTTAGGAAGTATCTATCTTATAATGACATTATATACCTTACCATATTTGGAAAAGGGCGCTTCGATTTCAGTTGCCCCAAAACTTTCATACTTAGGTGGTTTAATCAAAGTTGTGTAATTTTTGGTTTTAACTTTAATATTCGGACATTTTAAGCTTTAATGATTACTAAACATTCTTTTTATATAAATTTTTTTTTATAAAATGCATACGTATTAACGAGTAAATTCAATTTTTCCATATTAAATATTTGTAAGTCTGACGTAATACCCCCTAATGGCATTTTGCGGGTATTCATTGCTTATTCGATGGATTATACCCGCACTATCAAGTTTTTTTTTCCTATTTAAAAACAAATGTTTATTGCAATTTTTAGCCGTCGCATAGCAAATAAATTTTGTGTGTCTTCCGGAGCACTATAAAACATGTCAGATTGGTTTCTGAAAAGAAATTTAAGTGAAAATTAAATTATTAAAAAATGAGCAACTGAGTTTCGGTGGGTTTTGCGGAGGGCTAGGCTGGGTTTCCTGGAGCGTTTCGCAGTATCGGGCGGCCGGGTTCGCCAAATTTTACGCCACGGTATCACAAGTGCTCAATAAGGTATTTGTTTTTTACATCAAATTGTTGTACACATTTAATTTATCGTACTAACAGAAATCACTTGTTACAAACAAAGTTTACCTGAACATAGTAAATCAAAAAAATTTAAACAGACACAAATCATTCTATTTATTTTTTAATATTTTTATTTATTTTTACAATTAAATTTTATTTAGTTTATTTGAAGTTAATGCAAAGGTTATTGCCTAGGAAGATTTCACCATTAAGAAAAGATTTCAGATTAATAAGTAAAGAGATACTTTGTTATCTCAAAAAAATAATTAGGAAAGAAAAGACGTAGAAAAAAAAATTTGGCAGTATTCGAAAGTAATTAAGTTAATTTGTTTTTTTAAGACAGATGTGCTTCAGCATTTCTAAAGCTAAGTACATATACGACAAATATGAATGTACAAAATGCTAGCAAGAAAATGTATAATATTATAGTCACATCGATGATAAAATAACACAAAACAATGTTGTCTGATTTACAATACCATGACTTTATTATTATTTACAATGTTTTTTGTATTTAATTACCATCAGTTGTTACTACACAAATTTGTTGCCTGTATTTACATGACCATAAGTTTATTCCACCTCAAACAATGTTTCTGTAATTAATTACAAGTTATTCTACTCAACAATGTTGTTTGTATTTACGTTACCATTAGACCCCGGTCAGGCTCGACTGGTCGCCACGACCAGGTCGCATAGTGTATTACATGATTTTATGGGGTGGCCACGTTGGCGACCTGCTGCAGCGACAGATTTTAAACGCTTTCGTAAGGTTTCCAGGTCGCGCGACAAAAAACCCGCCTTTATTTCTTATGGAGGTGGCCACTTTTTGCGTTCGGGTCGCAACCTGTCGCGAGAACATGGACACTTTTCTGGGTTTGCTTTGCGTCACCCTAGGTTAAATGTCGACCGATAATTGCTCGGAACCACATATCACTCATCCACAAGATTTTCACTAATTCCTTCCCAAACCCCCAGTGTTTTCCCCGGTTTCCCGCCCGTCTGAAGTTTAACACTCGGTAGAGGGTACTGACATAAAAATGTTGATCCCGAGCTATTTATAAATGAAGTAAAAAACTTTCAACCATCCTCCATAATTAAATCACAACCACCCCAACTCAACCTTCACACTTCAACAATCATGTATATGTTTACCAAAGCCAAACAATGTCTTTCAACCAATAATCATCACTTACCATACCAAAAAGCCACCAACCATATCTAGAGCATTTTTCACCAACCAACGAAGAGAAATCAAACATCTGAACTGAAGCGAGTCAGTGTGTTTGTAACCTGCTAACAATTAGAAAAAAAAATTCAGTCTTTAAAACTTGTATTTTTTAACCACAATTTCAAGTAAATTTTAAGGGATTGCTCTGTAAAAAATGTTTTTTACCTGTCTCATATTACCTCAATGCGTCCGCCCCTCTTTCTTCCACTGGAATCGGTTATTCTTTTTCTCGTTCTTTGCTTTTCAATGCCCTTGCATATGAGCAAAGTTCGTCAAATGAAGCCACACTCATTCTAAAAGACTGAAATAATCTATCTTCAGCTTTTGATTCAAAAAATAAGGTATGAAAGCCCATAAGGTCTCTTGCTTTATTAATGGGGGTTTTTTATTTTTTTTTATTTAGCATCGCGTCATACTATCCGTTTGGGTTATACGCTTAATTTCAATTACCTGATGGATTAGGGTTGGGAAAGGTTGAATTTAAGGAATTTGAAGCCGCATTTGCGTGGAGGGAGAGTGGAAAACAATTTAGGAAAAACCACCCCCCAGATCACCCGACCGAGTTCGAACCTCGATCCCCCCGTCTTATTAATGGAGTCGAAACCATATTTTTTAGATGTACGTTTTTTTCTTCATAAACTAGATATACATTGGGCTAGTAACACATCTGGTTAAAACGCTGCGACCAGGCGCAAGCGTGGCCGGGACCAACAAAAAGCATTCCCCGCGAACCCCGGTCCGGGGACCGGTCGCAACCGGGCCATTGCCTAGTTGTTACAACACACAAACAGTGTTTCTATATTTATATTACAATGAGTTGTTACTACTCTACAATTTGTCTCTATTTTCATTACCACAGTTTTTACGAAACAACACATTGTTGTTCATTTACATTAATATCAGTTGTTACTACACAGACAATATTGTCCGTATTTCATTACCATAAGTTGCTAATATCACACAAATTGTCTTATTTACATTACCAGAGGTTATCTTTCTCAAACAATGTTGTTTGTATTTAGTCACCATTAGATGTTACTACACACAAACATTGTGGGCTGTATTTACTTAACATCAGTTGTTACTACAAAAAAACAATGTTGTCTGTTTTACATTCCATAAGTTGTTATTTCACGACAATGTTGTCTGTATTTACTTACAACAGTTGTTTTCTAAACAAAATGTTACTTTATTTCATTCCATCAGTTTCCTAACATACAAGTTGTATGTATTTGCATTACCATCAAGTTGTTACTACACAGACATTTATCTGTATTTCATTACCATCAAGTTTTTAATACTAACAATGTTTTTTTTTATTTATATTACCTAAATTGCTACTACCCTGACAATGTTGACAGTATTTACATTACCATAAATGTTATTACTCACAAAAAGTTGTCTGTTTTTACTTAGCAAAATTGTTACTACTCACACAATGTTGTCTGTTTTTATATTACCTCAAGTTGTTACTAACGGACAATGTTTCTTATTTAAATTTTCCATCGTTGTTACTACACAAACAAGTTGTCTGTATTTAATTAACCATTACCATCAGTAGTTACTAAAAATAGACAATTTTGTCTTTTTTTACGTTACCATCAAGTTTGTTCCTACAAGACAATGTTATCTTTTATTTACTTTTCCATCAAGACGTTACTAACAGACAAGTTGTCTTTTTTTTTCATTACCATTAGTTGTTTCTAATCACACAAGTTTTGTATTTCATTACCATCAAGTTGTTCTACTCACAAATTGTATATTGTATTTACATTACCAAAAGTTGTTACTAATAAGACAATGTTATTATTATCTACATTACCATAATTTGTTACACAAAGACAATGTTGCTGTATTTATATTACCATCAAGTTTTTTTCTACACAGACAATGTTGTCTTTATTCAATTACCATAAGTTGTTAATAATCACACAATGTTGTCTGTATTTACATTACCATAAGTTGTTACTCCACACAATTGTTGTCGTTATACATTACAATCAAGTTGTTACTACAGAGACAATGTTATCTGTATTTACATACCATCAGTTGTTACTACACAAACAATGTTGTCTGTATTTAATTACCATTCCCATCAGTTGTTACTAAAAGGACATGTTGTCTTTATTTAATTTACCATTAAGTAGTTATACCAATACAATTTATCTGTATTTACATTTCCATCAAGACGTTACTAGACAACAATTTTTGTCATTATTTACATTAACCATATGTTGTTACTACCACACAATGTTATCTGTATTTTACATTTACCTTAAGTTGTTACTACACAGACAAACTTTATCTGTAGTTACATTACCATCATTGTTACAAACAGTCAATGTTATTTTTATTTATATTACTATCAGAAGTTACTACACAGACAATGTTGTTGTATTTTTCAATACCACCAAGTTGTTACTACACAGACAATTTTATATGTTTTACATTACCATCAATTTGTTACTACACATTTTAATGTTGTCTTTATTTACACTACCATAAATTGTTTTCTACCCTGACAATGTTGACAGTATTTACATTACCAAAGTTGTTATATATCACAAAATGTTTGTCTGTATTTACATTACTATAAGTTGTTACTACTCACACAATTGTTCTCTTTATTTACATTACTATAATTTGTTATTAATCAGAAATGTTGTCTGTATTTACATTACCATCAAGTTGTTACTACTCACACATTGTTATCTGTATTATTTTACCCTCAAATTGTTACTACAACGACAATGTTGTCTTTATTTACATTACCAAAATTTGTTACCACTCACACAATTTCGTCTCTATTTACAATACTTTTTTAAATTGTAATAATGTTGACCATTACAACTAATATTTTTTTCTCATAATGTACAAATTGAGATTTACAACCATTCCAATACAGTTATAACAACACAAAAAAGCAACAACAATGATAAAAACAAAAGAAAACAATAGAAGTACTGCTTCCAACCATAGAGCATAAAAACATTTGTAAAAAATTCTTTCTCTTTATAAAATGTACCTAGTAGTTACCAAAACATTCCGCCCACCTTGAAAATTATACTTTCAATGAAACTAAAAATAATTAAGATATAAACTATAAAGTGAAATGAGTTAAGCAAAGTTGTTCAAAATAAATAAAATTTACATCACTATTGCATACAAACAGAATACTGTAAACACCCAAGTCTGTACACATCTATGCTTAGTTTTTTTCCATTGGAAGTGGACATAATTTTGTGATGGCTCTCTTCAGCGATCCACCTGCTGTCTTGAAGTGACCACACGAACTATTCCATCTGTCCAGGTTTGAAATTCCAGTACTCGACCCATTTTCCCCAACTGACGGAGGAGAATTGTCCCACGAATGAGAACCAATGTTCCCAATTGAATTGTTATGGGCCATGTGTTCTCCATTTTTTTTTCCGTTTGCTGGAGTTCGGCTAAGTACTCTTTGGACCACCGGGCCCAAAAAGTGAGAAAGTTGTTGCGCATGCTGCCAGCGTGATAGTCGATTCATCTGAAGTGATCCAGGCTTGGTCTGGAGGTGGTCACTAGTGATCCCTATCAAAAAATGAGCGGGGGTAAGAACAGAAAGGTCGGAAGGATCACTGGACAGAGGCGTTAAAGGACGGGGTTTAGACACGCCTCTATTGTGTTAAAATCGTTTTGGGTTCTTCATATGTAAGGTGGCATTTCCCAAAATTCTTTCAGATGATATTTGACAAGCCTAATTTGATTCCCATAAACCACCGAAATGGGGTGCTCTTGGAGGTAAAAGTGCCATTCAAGTCTTTGGCTAGAGTGGATGTCATTCCGTTTGATGGTCATCAGAAGTAAGTAGATTGCGAATTCCATAAGTTTCATTGTTTGCTCCGACAAAATTGGTAGCGTTTTTTCAGAATAAATATGAAGACTTTGCCTCGCCGGTGCCATGAATCTTCGCAAGGCTGCTAAGAATGATTCTGTAGTTAGATCACTCACCATTCAAGGGGGAATAGAATGGGGAGCGAAGCATACGAAAAGAGCTATGTAAATCTTTATTTTCTTCGCTCCCTTCTTCTTCTCCTTGTAGTATTGGTATTGGAACACCCTAATCAATTCTTGTATGCAAAATGGAAGAAGATTCTATTCCCCCCCCTTGGGAAGTTCTCCATAATTTTTTGTTTCGCCTCTGGGTTGGCCTTGAAACATTTAATACAATTGTGCACAATCTTCCTGCATAAGTTTCTACCATTCAGTGGCCAATACACTCGTTTAGCGCACTGAGCATTGCTTGTGGCCCAGCAAAAAAGTTTGTTTCAAGTGTTCGTTGCTGGCTATTTAATTCTGTCAGTTTGTGTCCCTGAGGTAGCACAATTTGGATGCTTTGATCTGGTGTGAGGTTGGATTTTGTAAACGTCGCCCACCCTGATGATTCCATTTTTTGTCTAGAAAAGGGTTCAGGGAATGTAGTTTGCTCTTTTGATTAACTTGAGATGGGATCTTAGATCCGAAAAGTTCTTTCTGGAACCTTTGGTGTTGCAAATTTTAATTATGGTTTTAGTGCTAGCTTGGTTTATTCACTGTAAGTGATCCCCCTTTGACGTGATTCGTTAGTATGTCTGATGTGTAAATGAATCTTAAGCAGTATGAAACTATGTGTAAAGTGTGTTAAGCGATGAGAATTTATCAATTAACGCACAGTTGGAACTATGCTGACCAGCGGGTGTTATTCTTCATCCTCTCTAGCACCTCTTCATTTGGAAATTCCAGAGAGAAAATAGGTTTAATCCATAAGTTTGAGTCCTGGATTAGCCATCGGACCAGCCACCATTTAAAAACGAGTGAACTAATGCTCAGCTGACACACCCCTAGACAAAAAGGTCAACAGGGTTTTCATGCGTTCTAACATGTCGCCAATTTTAATTTCAGTGATTTCTTGAATTTTTGGCAACTCTGTTTGCCACGAAGTAATCCAATTTGATGAGGTTGATCCAACCATGCTAAAAACAATAGTTGAATTGTCCAGTAGAAACATTTGGTGATGGGTTTTTTTTAAGAGCTAATAGGGTACGATGGGGTAAGTTTTTGCCAATAGTAATGCCCACATAATTCTAGTCTTTGGCAACGATGTTTTTTGAGTGGGCTACAGGGACTTAGAAAAATGAGGTTGACTGTACCGCAACTCTTGAGTCTGTGCTTTTAAATAAAAAACATGCGCCATAAGCAGACTCCGATGCATCTAAAAAATCCGTCAATCTCCAACTGGACGGTTGGTCACCTGCTAAAATTTTCTTCTCCGATTTGCTTTTTTTCGAAACTTGTGACGATAAAAGGCATTGTTGCAAATTGAGTGCAAACTGTTTGGGGACCGATTCACCCCCAACCAAAATTTTAACTGCCAAAATTCTTGAAGCATAATCCTTGGCCTTCGGGATGACTGGTCCGATCAACCCTTTAATGGATCAAAAATATGAGCTGTTCACCGACAAAATTGTTCGTTTTGTGACTCGATTTACTACGTTCTGTGAACATTTTTTAACTGAGTAGTGAAAAGTGTCACGCCTTTGGATCCCAGCAGACCCAATGTCTTGATGGTGCTATTTTGGTCAACTTGAAGGTCGGATTGCCTCTTTTATCTTCTGGGGGGAATTTTGGGGCCAACAGCTCTTCCTAAATTAGCACACCATTTCCTTTTAAATGAAATCCGCCACGTTGTAAAAGTGCTATCAGTGATTTTGAAGGGTCACAGCTTCTTTAATGGTTCCACTCCTGTCATGAGGTCATCGACGTGAAGTCTTTCCTTACCACCTCTGACGCCATGGGAAAATGTTCTTGTTCGTCTCGTGACAATTGTTGCAAAGTTCGTGTTGCTAAGTATGGTGCACAAGCTGTTCCAATATGTTTACTGTTAGCAAGCGATAAACTTGATGAGGCATACTAGGATTCTCTTCTCCAGATAATCTTCTGTAAATTAAATTTTGCGACGAATCCATTTTGATTTGGCGGGTACATTTTTTTCAATGTCTGCCGTTAGCCATATTCGTGCGTCCTGAAGCGTTGATAACAGAAAAGAGATCATTTCCCACAGTTGGGCCAACCTCAAAATATCATTCAATATGATCCAGAACTAGTTTTTGCTGATGCATCGAATACGATGCGAAGCTTGGTTGTTGTGCTCGAGGTTTTAAAAACGGTGATGTGGAATATAATTTTTCCACACTTGATGGTGAAAAAATTTCTTGATCTTGCAATGGTTCATGTGCCCAAGAAGTTCGTATTCACGCATGAAACCCAAAATTTATTGCTCATGTATTTCAGGTTGCCTAGCCAGCCTTTTCTCTAAATTTATCAAATCTTTTTGTAGTAGCTCCTTTGAATCCCCCAATTCCCTTGAATTGTCTTTAAATGGGGATTTTAACAATGTGTCTTCTTCTGGGTCCGAGAATTTTTCCGAAAAGTGTCTTCGAATTTCAAGTCATCACCAGAGTAGTTGTGTGTAGCATTACATTCTTCAATCTCCCAAAACTTTGAAGTTGTAAATCAATATTTGTTGGAAAAAAAAATGACAAAATGTTGCTGGTGATGAAACATTCGTGAAAACACCTTCCCTGCCACAATCCAACCAGATTTGTTTTTTTTAAGATGGGTGATTCGTTGGACGGTTTAACTTGACCTACGCACATCAAATCCCAAAGATCTCGCTCCAAGCAAAATATTGATTTTACATGGCTCATAGAATTTAGGATCAGCTAAAATAATTGTTGAGGAATTGTCCAAGAAGAAAGACAACACGCGTGGTTCGAAGTTGTTCAGTAATTTTTGGTAGAACAAGGAAATTAGATTCGATTTGTAGGCATTGAATCTGGATTTGATGGATGTTTACGTTTATATGTAGATTTCATTTGTAGACGCAAATTTTTACTGTAAAAATGTGTAAAAACCTTGACTCGTTTAAGACCCAATCGTTGACATAATGACTCAGTTATGAAGTTTGACTGAGATCCAGAGTTCAACAGTGCTCTGCAAGTAATTGAAGTCCCCTTAGCACCTCAATGTCAATCAACGCGGTGGAGGGAAGCACCTGACTTGGTTTTTTGACAGTGCCTGAAGAAGAGTTCAGCACTGATGATTGTGACTGCAAGTTGGGGTCAATGCATTGATTAGTTTCATTGTTTGAGAGATATGATATTCTATCCATTGTTGCATTTTCAGGAAAGTGTAATTAAAGTATTGTGTGATTTGTCACACTTTTTGGGAAGAACCTGACTTGCATTTGACCTACTTATGACCTGGCTTTTAGGCAGTTCAGACCTAAATTGGTTTTTTGACCTGCTTGAAACCTATCTTTTAATAGACATTTTCAAAATGTTCACAAGAAACAATGAATGTTGACATTGCATAAATTACATATAACATACTGTGGGCACTAAAAATGTGTTTCCAAATGGTTTTGAGCCGAACTCGCCTTTTACGAACGGCTTATGTGTATTCATTGTGTTTTGTGGTTTGCTTGGTTTGAAGACGATTAGTTTTAAATAGCTTCAAGTACCTGACACCAAACCGTAAAATTTAAAGGCAGACAATGTTGGTAAAATTTTTTATGATCCCCCATTGTTACGTTTTCTTTCGTGTCTAGTTTGAAAATAAGTGAACCACTAATTTTTCCCAGCTATTAGGGGGTTATTTTTTCCTTGAACCTTTTCTTTTAATCTATTAAAAAATTTTCAAAAAAGTGGGGGATTTTCCCTCCCCCTTTGGTTGGGGAAAGGGGGTTTTAGGTTTTCAACAAATTTTTTTCTTGTTTTGGAACCCTTCTTGTACTAAATTCCATGTACTGTTAGTTTTGACGTTTAAATTCAAGAAAATGAATGAATAGGGCGTCCCCCCTTTAAAGACGAGGAAAATAGTGAAATTTTTGATTTATTAGGGGCCATTGTTGTGTAAATGAATTAAAAACTTTTAAAAAATGGAACCAATCTTGTAACTTCCCCTAAAAAAGGAGTTTATAGTTGGAATTTGACCACATATTTTTTGAAAATTTGTAGGGGTAGTTGAATGGATAGGGGGGGTGTTTGAAAAATTTTTCAAAAACCTTTTTAAATCAAAATAAAAACTCAAAAGTTCACTTCTTTAAATGGGTCACTGTCACGCCCAAATTCTATTTGTATTGCAATGAATCAAAACTGCCCAAAAGATATAATTTTGAAGCGAAAATTTTTAATTAATTAATAAAATTTTTTGAATTAAAATGTTTGAAAAAAAACCTTTAAACTTGTGATTTAGCCTTGATTTTCCCCTTTTTTCTAAAGGCCCTTTATCTGTGCTGGGGCCGTTAAAAAACAAATTTTTTTAAAAAACAAAAAAAAATAAAAAAGTGCTAAATGAAAAAAAAGAGGAAAAAAAATTTCAAAGAACAGGAGGGTTAAATTGGCGGACTCACTTAATTAAAAGTTTTTTTTGACGGGACACTTTTGAAGATCAAGTCCCCTTTTTTCTGCCTGAAAAAAAATGCGTTTTAACCAAATTATTGTTTTTTGAACGGTGGAAAAACAAAAAAACTTTATCTAACCCGGAGGACCAAAAATTTTAATTTAAAAATGTTCCCAAAAAACTAATTTTTTTCTATAAGTTTTAAATTAGATTTACAACCTTCCAAACAGTTTAACCAAATAAAAAACAAAACAAGAAACAAAATAAAAAAAAGATGTAATGCTGCCCAACCTTGAGCTAAAATTTCAAAAATTCCCTTTTTCTTTTAAAATTTCCTATAGTATGACCAAAAAAATGGAAAAAAATTTTTAAAGGTTGTGTGCTTAAGTTTGTTTTTGTATTTTTCCCTCCCCCCCATATTTTAATTTTAATTTTCCCCATTTTTAAATTTTTTTAATAAGTTATTAATATTCAATTTTATTGGGGGGAATTTTATATATATATAATAATTTTATATAATTTGTAATTGTTTTATACATCAGTTTTTTTTAGGCCACTTAATATTAAAATTTCCTTCTTTTTTAAAAAGGGGGTTAAATTTGAAAAGACATGGTCAAAAATAACAGTCCTAAGCTTACGGGGAAAAGGGGTTTTGTATTGGGTACAAGCATAATAAAAAAAAAACCATATTACTTGCGAAAGGGTTTGGGGGGTTTTCCCCAAGGATGGAAGGTGAAAATTATTAAAACATTATTCCGGTTTATCCCAAATAGGTTTGAAGAAAAAAATGATTATTGTTAATTGGGATAAATAACCATTATTAAAATAAAAAAAAAATTAATTTATTTAAGTTGCTTAAAGATAGATTTCTGACCAAGCATGACATTAAAAAAAATGGTTTTTTTAAAAAAATACAAGAGTTTTTTAAAAACGCAAATAATGTTTCCCCAAAACATAGAAAACCTTTTGAGTTTTACGATTGGAACCCTTTTTGTAAGTGAAGAGTTAAACCATTTAAAGAAATGATTTTGCCAAAATTAACTATAAATTTAGATTTGTTCCAAAATTTAGAAAACTAAAAACAAACTAAAAAGGTATGTTGAAAGGAAAACAAGCGGGCTTGATGATGTTTAAATGAAATAAAATGAACCCCTTTAAAGATTTAAAGGGGTTTTGTTGCAAAAGGTTTTTTTAAAACCTTTGGGGGCTTTATTATTTTTCAGGTTCAAAAATTGAAATTGTGAGTGCTTCCCTAAATCAGCTTTCTTAATCCCTAACTAATTAGCGTAATTAGCACATGTGAGTATACCGCGAACGGATAGTGAGACTCGGTTCTAAAAGAATAATAAAATAACCTTAAAGCTTTCACCATCATATTATTTAATTAAATTGCTTAGTAATACATTTTTTTTCTATGGAAACATTTTGTAAATATAGGCCTATTGTATTAGTACAATAAATACTTTTCAACATGTGTATTAAGTTAATTATTTTAAATTATTAATATTCTTTTAATCTTAGTAGTCGGGATTCAAACTCAAGACCACAACTCCCGGTGAGTCATGCAGTGACCATTTATGATCTAAATTAGCGAAAAAAAGAAGTAGAGTTATGACAACATGTTGTGAACAAAGAGCTGGCAATCTCAGCTTACTTTCCCACTCCAACTACCCATCCCCCTCTTCACAACACAACACCCCCCTTCAACCATGTTAAAAATTCCATGTCAAAATGTTATAGCCTATTCATTCTAGGAGAAGCTTGTTGACGAATCACCTTAATTTGTTTCTGTGTTGAAAATCTTCCTAGTTTAAAGAAAATTGAATTTTTAAGGTTATCGACCATCATGTTTAATCAATTTTCTTCATTTGGAAATAATTTGGGTATGGCATAGAAACCAATTTGAAGGCTTTCCTTTGGGCTTAAAAATTATATATCACATGACCACATAAAGGTTTTTTAAAAGTTCAGGGTCACCATGATACAATTTTAATTTCAATTTTTCGAAACAATAATATCTTAAAATATTGAAGCAAATACACTTTTCACAAATTTCTTAATGGTATGCATGCCTAAATTCATTTTGGGATCTCGATGGGATCACATTCAAATTTATTTTAAATAAAATTGTGGTAACCAAAAAACACCTTGACAAGGCTTCTCATCACAAACTCACCAGAATGAATTTGTGCCCAATGGCCTAGATTTTAGTTACAAATAAAGAATTTTGTATAAAAACCCACAAGAATTTATATTTTTTTCTTTTACATGGTATTTAACATGCTAAGATTTAATACATATATGTGTATATAAACATATTTATATTTTTATCTTTTACATGGTATTTAACATGAGTAAGGTGTAATCAGGGTTTTCAGGGCGTATATGACGTAATCAAGTAGTGGGAGGGGTTTTGCTTATGGCGCTTATACACACATAGGGTCCTCAGGGCAGAGGCAGGGTGAGGTGGGGGTGGAGGAGGGTTGAGGCAGATGATGAGGGGATGATCCTGAGTCGCGGGAGTCGACAGGGATGGCGGGGGAGGCAGTGCGCGGGGAGTGGTTTGTATGATTGGGCCGGACTACGTGAGCTCTCCAGAGGGGGGGGGGGGGGGTGGGGTCGGGGGTAGCCGCTCGAGGTACGGAGTCGTGTGAGTTCCCGGGGCATATATCTTTCAGAATACGTTCTTGAAAAAAGGGTGACCTTTCGTCTCAACGTAACATTTTCAAGTTTTCTCCCCTCGTAGGTATGTGACATATGATGGATTTCTTCCTCAGTCTCAGCTCGCACTCTCATACTCACTAGCTGTGAGAGGTCTCGAACTTCAGATGTTCACATCTCTTTTGCTTTCATCCGTGAGGGGGAGCTTTCGAACTTGACATTGATTCATTTAGAACGTGAGTGAACTGTGGGAATCTTAAAAAGAATATCTTCGAGAGAAAACTTAAGAAATAGTTTAATCATGTTGGTAAATGAGTCTCCTGACGGGATGTTTAGGACTCGAGGGTGAGAAAAAAATCTTTTTCTGTGAACTATGAACTTCCAAAGCCGTGTATAGGACTCCCACGCTCTGTAGTTGGCGCGGTAAGAGTCCCTCCTTCTCTCCACTCATCCTGATAGTGAGTGCAGCTTGGAATCCCTTCTAGCCACACCTCATGTAAAGGGCTGTGGTTGCAATCTCCACTTCTTCCTATATATTGAGTTAACCCTTTTAGATGAATCATTAGCTACCATATACATTCTAAAGATTAACAATGTCAGTGAATATGCAGCAGTTCTTTTGAGTACTATCGGATCAAGTGAGATTGTAACAAGGAAGTAACGGATTTAGAGATGGTTACGGTTATCGTGTAACGAGTATAAAGCGTTAGCTACGCGGTACGGACGTCGAGTACTCGTACTGCTGGAGGGCAAAATATAACGTTTGGTTGCCTAATCGTTCTCATTACTCAGCGATGAGCAGCTAGAAGACATTCCAAAGCGGGCTTATTGCTTGTATACAAAGGCATCTCCAAGCATAAGCAAAACGGCCATCTAAACTTTGAAGGTAAGTGGGGCATTCAAATTTTGGTGTATAATCATTCTATCTGTCTTATATCGTTTACCGTCCATTAATTTCAAAATTCGTTATAAGAATTATTATTTGGAAACTTCAGATAAAACTTTTTTCTTTATTAATTCAAACATATTAATTTTATTGTATTAAATTTAAATTGGTAAATTAAATATTAAATATTTATTTAGTTATTTTTTATATTTCTAGATACAAGTTTGGAATATATAAGCCTATATTTGAAAGTAAGGCTTGCTACATAGTAGAATTGATGATTAATTTTTTATATAGTCTATAGGCCCTATATATTTATATTTCTACAAAAAAATAATTTTATAGTAGCTCACTGTTAGCTGTTGAATTTTGTAAATATTTGATCTTTTAGGGAGGAGGGGAAAGAGCTCAGGTGACTATTTCACTTGGTCAATAATATATGTATATTTATTAGTTTATGGGTAGGTTACATGTGACAAAATATAGAAAGTTTGAAATTTTTCGAAATATACTTTGAATAAATGAGTATCTGAGAGTTATTTTTCACGATAAAAAAGAATATATTTATATTTTACAAATAAAATAGTTTACGGGTGGATTAAACGTAACTAATTGTTTAATTTTTAATATTTATTGGAAGATGATGTGTTTGTTTTATGAGGAAAACTAACTCATAGGTTCGTTTACTCTAAACTTATTTCTGAAAATGTTATTTCAATCCATAATAAACAATAACGAAAGTTTGTAAGATAGTATCGTAACAATAGATATTATCCCTTGTGTGAATGCACAACCAACCTAGTATGATCTTTTAGTAGCGAGACCCGCCTCTGTGGCCTAGTTGACTAACGCGATTGTCATGTTAAGCTCGACTGCTGAGGACGGGAGAGATCAAGGTTCGAATCTCGGTCGGGTGAACTGTGGGTGGTTTTTCCTAAATGTTTTTCTACTCTCCCTCCAGCAAATGCGGGTTCACTTCCTCTAATTCAACCTTCCCAATTCCTAATCCATTAGCGTAATTAGTATTAAAGCGTATAACCGAACGGATAGTAAGACGCGTCTAAAAATATTATTTAGTAGAGCAAGTTTAGATTTAAATCCTTTCGGATCCGAACATATTTTTCAGTACTTTGTTCGCTTAATTGCTACGCAAGCTTGTCGTTTTAAGCTCGACGCTGATGACGGGAGAACAGTTTCTAATCTCGACAGGTAGAACTGGGTGGTTTATTCCTAAATGTTTTTCTTACTCTCTGTCTTTCATTTTTTTTAGTCTAACAATTGCAGGGTTACTTCCTCTAATTAAAACCTTTCCCAATTCCTAATCCATTAGCGTAAATAGTACTTATAACAATATAACCCGATCGATAGTAAGACGCGGTGCTAAAAAATATTATTTAGTAACGAGCAAGTTTAGATTTATATCCATTCGGATCCGAACATATTTTCAGTACTTTTTCACATAATCTATCAATTTAATTTATCATGTCACCTAATGAGAAAACCATGCTTCACATTCACGGGTAGAGTAATTGTGTTGTATACTCTCCGTTTTTCATTCTTCTTTTGAACTTTATAATTATTTTAAAGTGCAATAATCAAATATATGAATCTTTCAACTTATTCAAAACACATGTTGTTGATCTCTATAAATCCAGTAACTTAAAATAAATAACCAAAAGATTAACTAATTATGAGTCCCTCATATTTGTTTGATTCTCTCGTAATTAATAAAATTTAAAATACAGGATGGGAAAACATTTTATAACAACTGGTATTTACCTTTGACATAATAAATAATAAAGCCATATTTGGGATGGTATGGGTATGAATACTGGTTAAGGGTACAGAGAGTATTTTTTCTGAATGATTTTACACTCTCGTCACGCATAAATGATGGTACATTTGTTATGAATAGTACCTACTTGCCCTTACCCTTTTAGCCTATTAAATGCGTATATCCTGGATTAATAGTAAAACAATGTGGTAACAGGAATATATAAAGTGCATATATGTGCTACACATACACATACACAAAGACATTAGCTTCAATGTTTGTATTTCATAGCTTCATGATCTGCTAACAGATGTTCCTACACACACATACACACATAACACATACACACTACACCACAACCATACACACACTCACATCACACACATACACACACATACTACACCTATACATACACGCACAACACATACAACACACATACTCACAACCACATACAACATACACACAACACACACGCACATACACATACACACACATACTCACATACACACACATACATACACACACATACTCACATACACATACACACATACATACATACATACACACACACACATACACAACATACCATACAACATATATATACATATACACATACAAATACATACATACATCACATACACATACACATACACACATACACTTAAGAAAACTATGAGGAGGAGTGTACTCATGCCACCCATGTAACCCTTACCAATACCGGTGATATGGGTGGTCATATTGTCTAAGGCATCAATAGACTGTACTGTCGTTGACTGGAAGGTCAAAGTTCCAATCTCAGCTCCATTCGCAGGGGTTAGATTTTCAAATGCGATTTGTCACAGTATTCTCTCTCCACCCTAATTTAGGTGGACTGTATATAAAAAAAATAATGCCCTCTAGCGCTACTCTATAGATTAGTAACCTTGTTTTAAAGTATCAATGATAAAAACAATCAAGGAGCACCAATACAAAACTCACATATACCATTATTATGTATATTATAATTAACACAATAATTTTACAGCAAAATACAAACACTCCTGTTAAAGCACAATTTTTTACAAAGCAAACATTTTCTAGTGTACATACTTTTACAATAAAATACATTAAAACATATCATAAATCTCCGCTAGTGCTTTTTATTTTCTTAATTATTTTGGTCATTAAAATATAGGTTTCATTTTCTCTACTATAAGTAGAAAACAAATGTCCCAAAATAATGAATATTCAACCCAAAATTTTTAGTTTAATGACTATCATATTCTTTTTTTTATTTACCCAAATATAAAAAATTTTAAATTTATTTTCCAGTTTCATAGCTATGATACCAGTTATTTCATCGTGGATAATTAGCTTAAACGTAAACAACAATAAACAATTGATTACCTCTACCTTAGGACGTCACGGCCACATCGTTTATTGGTTGAGTCCAGCTCAACGTGTGGGTACAAATGACGTCGCAATAAAAGTAAAATTCTTGTTTCACCCCGCTAGGGTTTTCGTAGGAGTAAACCTCAAAGCGGTAACCTTATGAAATTAATTTTTTGACTTATTGGGTATGATTTATTTTATCATGTAAAAGTAATATGTACACCAAGTGTGTACAAATCATCTCCTACCGAGGTCCCCTCGTTTGCACACATTATGTTGTGGGTGTTTACCTAAATAAAAAGACAATATAATGTCATTACTGCCCTGGTATTAGACCATTTGGTAGAAAACGTGTTTGAATAAGCTTCCTGATCTTTGCAGCAACTGCCTGAAAAAGCCCAAACTTCGAAGATATCTTGACCATCAAGCGTACCGGGTGTGTGGATACACCTGTTAGCAGTACCATCAAAGTCCCTAACTAAGCACCACAACACCCATCGCCATAGTTACAAATATGAAGAATTAATCACAAGGGTTTTGTTTGGATATTCGCTACAAGCCCAATTATTCCCTGTCTCACCTGAGATGTACAACTATACCCATGAAGATTCAGTAAATAAAATTATGTAAAAAAACAAGAACGAAGTCAGGTAACAAATATTGCCCAACGGCTAATTTATTGAAGGGGTAATTTACATAGAACCATATATTAAACATAACTGATAAACAGGGGAGCCCACACACGTCTCCTTTTTAAACTACCAAAAACAATGTCTAAGACCAGGCTACACGAGGAATAGTAAACGATCAGCATCCCCGTCTATACATTATAAAAATGTCAAAATAGGTAAATTTAACCTCACGCTAGCTATCGCAAAAGATTACAATGTTAGATATATTTCCCAAAACCGAGTTTACAACAGTTAACTCGCTAACGCCTGAAACCATTAACATATTCTTAGTTCTTATTTTTTATAGATTTATCTATACACCTCATTAAACCACTGTAAAGAAACATAGGGATATAAGAAAAAGAAATTTATCACTTTCCATTTATAAAAAAACTAATATGCAGAAATGTCCCTACTAACTGAGAGCATATAAAGGAGCATTAATTCTGTATGAGAGATAACCTTAAATACCAACCTACTAAATCCCGCAAGATTGTAATACCAACAACCGGGAATTACAGCCATCTGACTGATCGCTAACTGTATCTTGCATACAAACAATCAAACTAATAAGGCATCTAACAAATAGTTTCCCTGGCCTTTGCACCAAAATACAACCCTAACCTGAATAAAACAATAAGTAGGCACGTCACACCAAGATTACAACCCTAACCTGAATATTATAATAATATGGCATATCTGCACCAAATTAACAACCCAAACCTGAATTTTATAATAAATGCATATCGCACCAAGATTACAACCCTAACCTGAATGTTATAATGACGTGGCTAAGATTACTTTTCTGTCATCCTAGGCAACTTACGTTCTATTAGCCCTGGGGCCATGAAATATCGCCCATGTGAGCCTAACGTCTATCAGGCACCAAAGAGTGAACTTCCTTAGCAAAACATAAGCTTATATTCTGATCTTCCCTCATGGAGAAACAAGGAAGGAGAGAATTACATCATAATGCGGTAAACTATAATCCAATCATGAAGTCTATATCTGCCCAAGCGCGTGTGCATAGCGTTTGTTGGATGAACACACAGTCAGGGGGGGGAAGTCACTTCGGGCCCGGGAGACAGAGAGCCTTTTTTCTAACTTTTTTTCGCGCATGAGCGTTTTTGATAGATGTATCATTTTCACAAAAGCACTAGAGCGCGTTAACTGTCACTCTCTCACACAGATTCGATGTTTGTTGATTGTTGTTGATGTGGCGTGATCATTGTCGATGTACAGAATCCAGCCGGCCGTTGAATAGGTGGTAAGATATGTAGTTGTGCCGGGTTAGTCTCTCCACGGTACAACCAGGCTCATACTCCCCTATGACAATGGAAAAGGTTTTAATGACAATGCAAAGTAAGTGAACTGCGCAAAGGTCCAAAAGCCAGGGCATAAAAAAGGATAAATTTATTTGTAAAACCGGGCTGCAGTATTGGTTTTGGGGATTACAAAAATCAATAAATGTCACAACTTTTGTACCCTCCGCAGTGGCGGGTAATAAAAAAAAACCAAAGAAAAAAACTCCCACTTGTGATATTCCATCTATCTCTGATGCTGACGACTCCGATATGTCATCCGATGTAGAACCATTTTAGGATGTTTCTATTTGTCATCTGATTCAAGACCTAGTGTTTTACCAGAAAAATAACTTCCGGGTACATGTTCAAAATTTATTGAAGAAGATTAAAAAGATTTGTTGGACAGGATAGAGAACAATTCCAACGGGTTCATAGTTAAATTTACCATAGATACTCTCGGTGGTTTTATTTGGCCAATATTGAGAAATAAGATATAAATTAAAGAAACCTCCAGAGCCCACAGCAAATAATAGTGACATTATGAAGTTTAACATCATTGCATTTGCTGGGTTTTAACTTGGATTAAGGGTTGACAGTGAAATGAGAACATCTGCATATACTTAGAGTGTGAATTTTATAATTTTAAGAAAACGGAAAGAAAAATATACCCAAAAAGTTTTTTTAATAACTTAAGTCTTTAGAACAATTTAATGTTTTTACAATGTTTAAAATGTAACAAGAATCCTACCTTATGTTTTAAAAAAACAGTTTGTGGAAAATCAGGTAAGTCGCTCAATTTTCTTGATCCTGATCAATTTATTTTTAATCAAAGTCTATATATAGGTCAATTATAGCAAAATGTTCATCAAATTCCCCTCTATTCAGCTATTTACTAAACAAAGTCTTAAATGAAAAGGTTTCTGTCGCAATGCTTTTAAATAGGGGTTCAAAGTAACCTACTGGGTTACTTTGAAAAGGCGTACAAAATTATTATCAGGTAAAAATTGACAGGTCCATTTTTAATTACTAAAATATGATTAGATTAAACTTGTCCTATGGTTTTAAAATACAACCATGATTGTACACGGCTTAGTTTAGAAAATATTTTGACAAATATGGTGTTTTCTGTAACAAGCATCCACATTTGACAGTATTTGATTATCATCCGTAATTAAATAAATCGGTGCTATGAATTTTGGAAATTGGAAAAAAAATTTTTTTGTCTACTATTGCAATATTATACCATTTGACTCTCCTTTTTTGTATGTTGGTTTCAACTTTACTGTAAAAAATGTGTTTATTGGGGTAGGGGTGGAAATACTCAAAATAACATTTAAAATAGTTTTAATTTTAACCCTTAACGTAATTTTGACTAGCAGTTTTTCATCATCAACATCAATACAATGACAAAAAAGCTCTCACTTGGTTTCTTGCTCATACTACAATGATAGTACATAAAACTTGGCTTATTTATTGAATAATAATTCAAATTTAAAATTTTTTCTTTGTTTATTAGTGCTTATTTAGTTTCATTTAAGATATAAAATAGCTTTAAATAGTAGATATTTTCTGGTGAAGTTTCAATGGGCCCCACCACCAGCATTAAGTGTTTACCATTTTCATAAATTCAAATTAAATCTTATATCTAAGTGGTGTCCAACCATAAGAATGCTAGCGAATACATAAATATCAATCAAATTTTAGCTGAAAAGTTGTGGACTGGGGGTATAAAACTGCCAAGTTATAAATTTTTCCATTTAAAACAATTTCCTTTGAAATTTTTTCATACCCAAACAATTTAAGTAAATAAATCCATTTCCATCATTATTTGAGATAATCCGCACCTGTGGGACAAAGCCCTCTAAAAGTCCAATTTTCTTAGACACACACTTTTATATAGAAAGTGTGTCCATCCAAATTTTTTAGCAAAGAAATCACTACCACTTGATTTTAGGGTGAGTTGTGCACGCGGGGAAGCTATCCCCCCCCCCCCTTAAAACCCGTCCCCAACATTAAGATTTTCTCAAAAACACTTTTATATTTTTAAAGTATTTCCAAACCAGACAATTTTAAATAAGAAATCACATCTTCAATTTTCAAATGGTTTGTGCCCTGGGGGTAAAACCCCACTTATTAAAGTGAAAGAATTTCTCCCACCAACACATTTTTAGAATGACGGTTCACCTATTTAATTTAATAACGTGGGAAAATTACTTTTCTCTCTTCGATAGAGTGGGGAACTTCAGATATACCATTTGGGGAAAGGGCACAAATCCCTTCTAAAAATTATGTCATTCCAGAAATTAGGGGATGGTCCTACAATAATAATAGCGCAAACGTCTATTTCTAGGTCTTCTATTTGGCAGTTTAAGCAATATCTCTTTTTTTACACCACCCCCTGGTCTCACCCCCTTGGTCAAGATCTACAGCTCTGGGGAAAAAGGGGAAGAGGTATTCGATAATATAAAAAAGAGTCTTTAATCTACACCCTCAACTTTCCACCACACACAAAAAGATTCACCGCCGCTGATTAAAAATATTTTATAAGTGTACATAAACAAAACTAATAACATTTTGTTACATTAAACATTAATAATGATGTAGCAATATTTATTACTTGCAACTATTACACAATAGTTCGTTTTAATTAAGAGTATCTATTTTTATAATTACATCTAATATTTTCCTTAACATAATTTTGGAAGACGCTCGATTTTGATTTGCCGCCAAAAAATTTCCATACTTTGGTGGTAATTAATCAAAGTTGTGCTATTTTTATGGACTTTCACTTAATATTCGGACATTTTAAGCTTAATGATTTCATAAACATTTTTTATAAATTTTTTTAGTTTTTAAATGCATACGTATTACGTGTAAAATTCAATTTTTCCATATTAAATAATTTGTAAAGCTCTACGTAATACCCCCATAATTTACATATAGCGGGAATTCATTGCTTATAACGATGTCATTAACCCCAGAACTACTCAGAATGCTCTCTCTATAATTTCAATTGTTTATTTTCAATTATAGCCATCCCCAAGCAATAAAATCTTTGAGTGTCCCTTCTCGAGCAAATTAAAACATGTCAGATTTAGTTCCCGAACAAGAAATTAAGTAATTAATTATTAATACAAAAAAGAGCAACGGATGTTCGGTGGATTTTGCGGAGGGCTAGGGCCGCTTGTCCCCTGGGGCGTTTCGCAGTCCGGGCGCGCCTGGTTCGCCGAAATTTACGCCACGGTAAGTCACAAAGTGCATCAATAAGGTATTTAGATTTTTTACATCAAATTGTTGCTAACACATATAATTTACTGTACTTACATGAACATCACGTTTTACAAATTCAATGTTATCTGAACATAGTATAATCAAAAATAATTTAAAAAAGACACAAATCATTCTATTTATTAATATTTTATTTATTGTACAATTAAATTTTATTTTGTTTAAATTGAAGTAAATGCAATGGGTTTTTGCCTAGGAAGATTTCACCATTAAAAAAGATTTCCAGATTAATAAGTAAAGAGATACTTTGTATCTCAAATAAATAATTAGAATGAAATAGACTAAAAAACTTAAATTTGGGAGTATTCGAAATAATTAAGTAATTTGTTTTTAAGACAGACTGTGCTGTCAGACATTTCTAAAGCTAAGTACATATCGACAAATATGAATGTACAAAATGCTATTTCAAGAAAGTGTATAATATTATAGTCACATCGATAGCATAAAATAACACAAACAATGTTTCTGTATTTACAAAACCATGACTTTATTTCTTATCATACAAGTTGTTTGTATTTTCATTACCATCATTGTTACTACACAAATTTGTTGCCTGGTATTTACATGACCCATAAGTTTTTTACCACTCAAACAATGTTATCTGTAATTACATTACCATGACGTTATTACTACTCAAACAATGTTGTTTGTATTTACGTTACCATTAGACCCCGGTCAGGCTGCGACCTGGTCGCCACGACCAGTCGCAGTAGTGTATTACATTGATTTCTTATGAGGGTGGCCACGCTTGGCGACCTGCGGCAGCGACAGATTTTTAAAACGCTTTCGTGAGCGTTTTCAGGTCGCAGCGACAAATACGCTCGCCTTTATTTCTTATGGAGGTGGCCACGCTTAGCGTTCGGGTCGCTGCATTTCGCGAGAACACTGGACACTTGTGTGGGTTTGCCTGCTTCATCCTAGGTTAAAATGTCGACCGATAAGTTGCTCGAACCACACTATCACTCATCCACTAAGCATTTTCAATAACTTCCTTGCAAACGCCCAGTGTTTCCCGGTTCCCGCCCGTCTGAAGTTTAACACTCGTTAGAGGGTAAGTCCATAACAATGTTTGATACTGAGCTATTTATAAATGAATTAACTATTTTCAACCATCCTCCATATGTAAATCACAACCACACCACTACCCTTCAACCCTTCAACCCTTCAACCCTTCACACTTCAACCATCATGTATATGCTGACCAAAGCCAAACAATGTCTTTCAACAATTATCATCACTTACCCATCAACCTAGCCACCAACCAGTATTAGAGCATTTTATCACCAACACAACGAAGAGCAATCAACAACATCTGAACATGAGAGCGAGTCAAGTGTGGTTTAGTAACCCTGCTAACAATAGAAAAAAAAATTCAAGTCTTTAAAACTTGTATTTTTTTAACACACAATTTCAAGTAAATTTACAGGGCATTGCTACTGTAAAAAAATGTTTTTTATCCATGTCCATATTACCTCAATGCGTCCGCCACTCTTTCTTCCACTGGAATCGAGTTATTCATTCTCGTTCTTTGCTTCTCAATGCCCTCTCTGACATATGAGCAAAGTCGTCAAATGAAGCCACACTCATTCTAAAAGACTGAAATAATCTATCTTCAGCCTTTCTGAGTTCAATAAATAAGGTATGAAACTGCCCATAAGTACGTCTCGCATATTAATGGGTGTTTTTTATCATTATTATTATTTAGTATCGCGTCTTACTACCCCTTGGGTTATACGCTTAAGTACAATTACTCTAATGGATTGGGAGTTGGGTAGGTTGAATTAAAGGAAGTGAACCCGCATTTGCGTGAAGGGAGAGTGGAAAACAATTTAGGAAAAACCACCCCAGTGCACCCGACCGAGTTTTCGAACCTCGATCTCTCCGTCCTTATTAATGGGGTGGAAACCGTATTTTTTAGATGTACTTTTTTCTTCATATAACTAATACTAATAGGCTAGTAACACATCTGGTAATAAAACGCTGCGACCAGGCGCAAGCGTGGCCGGGACCAACAAAAAGCATTCCCCCCTGACCTGGTCGCAGCGTCCTGGTCTCGGCGACCAGTCGCAAGCCCTGGCCATAGCCTTAGTTGTTACAACACACAAACATGTTGTCTATAATTTTTATTACAATGATTGTTTCTACTCACACAATGTTGTCTCTATTTACATTACCATCATTGTTACGAAACACCACACATTTTTTTTCCTATTTATATTAACATCAGTTGTTACTACACATACACAATGTTGCATGTATTTAAATTTCCTTATTGCTATTACTACTCACACAATGTTTCCTTTTGTTTTCATTACCATCAAACAGTTACTATACACACAATGTTATTTGTATTTAAATTTCCATCAAGTTGATACTACATACACACAATGTTGTCTGTATTAAAATTACCAACAATAGTTACTACATCCACAATATTACTCTATTTAAATTACCATCAAACTTGTTTTTTACACAAAAGCAATGATGTCTGTATTTTCATTAACATCAGTTTTCATTTCAACAGACAATGTTGTCTGTATTTACCTAAATCAGTTGTTTCAACAAAGAAATTATTGAAATGTATTTACATTAATATCATTGTTACTACACAGACAATATGTCCGTAATTTATATTACCATCAAGTTGCTACTACAACACAAAATTTTTCTGTATTTATATTACCATAAGTTGCTACTACCATACAATTTTGTTTGTTTCATTACCATAGGTTACTAAATAAATCAAACAATGTTGTTTGTATTTACGTCACCATAGATGTTACTACACACAAACAGTGTTGTCTGTATTTACATTAACATCATTGTTACTAAACAGACAAAAGTTATCTTTAATTACATTACCATCATTTTTCACTACACATACAAAGTTTAGATTTGCATTTCCAAAGTTGTTACACACAGAAAATTATCTATATTTACATTACCTCAGTTTTAATAACATAAAAGTTTTCTTTATTTACATTACCCAAAAACGTTACTACCCGAAATGTTACTGTATTTT